>ML785867.1:144315-155429 GCA_009831015.1 Picea engelmannii
AAGCGAAAGGAAATCCCCCCCCCCCCCAACTAAAATTTGAACTCCAATGCATAATCCTCTACTATTATGAGTCTAATGATTATTCTTTACCTACCTTGAGAGAGTTGAGGGTTTGCATCTCTATTGATGATTGTATTTGATGGAGGTTGATTAATCATTTTGATATTATACTTTCAAATGCCCTTCATAATATTTTTTGACTTATTATACTTGATTGATATTTGTATATTATCTTTGGGACCTTTTTCAAATTAGAGGCATTTGATGATCCTATATGATTGCAGAGTTTGATGTTATATTTGTTGGATAGTTGGTTTGGAAATTTGGTTGTCATTGATGTCAACTCTTGGAGCTTCCTTCAGGTTGGAGCCTCAGAATCAGGGGGTTGTAGCTTCCTTCTAGTTGGAGCCAAAAAATTTAGGGAGTTGTAGCTTCCTTTAGGTTGGAGCCTGAGAATCAGGGGTTGTATCCTCCTTTCAGTTGGAGCTGGAGAATCAGGGATTTGGAACTTCCTTTAGGTTGGAGCATGAAAATCAGGGGGTTGTAGCCTTCTTCTGGTTGGAGCCATAGAACTCAGCGATTTGTAGCTTCCTTCAGGTTGGAGTATGAGAATCAGGGGGTTGTAGCCTCCTTCTGGTTGGAGCCATAGAATTCAGGGAGTTGTAGCTTCTTTCAGGTTGGATCCTATAAATAGGGGGTCATAGCCTCCTTCCAGTTGCAGTTGGAGAATTGAGAAGTTGATGCTTCCAATGAAAGTATTCTTTGATATATAATAAATCATTCTGTGGTTTTCTCCCATTTGGGTTTCCACGTAAATTCTGGTGTACCATGTACTTGATGTGATGTTTCTTATGTTTATATGCCCATGATATATTGATAATACATTGATGATATATTGTTGATTAAGTTTAAGTTTATATATTGCGGTTAAAAGTGGTAAAAGTGATCATATTGATTCAAACCGCTCCCCCCCCCCTCAGTATTCCAACAAGTGGTATCAGAGCAGGTTCCTTTAGGAAACATTTTAACCATTGGAAGGTAGATCATGGAGATCAAGAATAGTGCATACACAGATAATGGAATACCATGGTTTGATGGTTAGATTGGTCAGAACTATGAGATGTGGAATATCGGGATGAAAACATTTTTACAAGAACATGGATATGATGTTTGGAAATCACTTGTTATAGGACACACCACTACAAAGAAGACAAAAAAATAAGCCAAGAAGGAATTGAAAAAGAACAACAAAATAGAAATGGATTTTATCTTGGAAGGGTTACCTAATTCAGTAAAAGAAAAAGTGGGAAAATGTTCATCAATTAAAGAAATTTGGGATAAGATACATAATCTCTATTTTTCTCCCATCACAAAGTTAGAAAATGCTAAAGAAGATACAAAACAAGATGAGAGATGCTCATCATGTTAGGCAGATCTAGAAGAAGAATATTGTGAAGAAGGAATAATAGATCTTGAAGTAGAACTAATCAGTTCTTTAGATAAAATAAAGAAAGAAAGAGAAGAAAACAAGTCACTCAAGATAAAATAAGGTGTTCAAAGATTCGAAGAATCCCAACCAGTCATCATGAATCTAAAATCTCAGCTAGAAGAAGCCAAAAGGATTGGAGAAACTCTTAAGGGTCAGAAACAAGGTTTAGAAGCAAAAATAATATCACATAGAAAGAAAGTAGAGAAGAAGGAAGAAGTCAAGGAAAACAATCTTGAAGCAAAATTCTATGAATGAGAAAGAAGACTTGAAAAAGAAATCATCTCATTGAATATCCTACTTGAAGAAGCAAAGAGAACAAAATAATTCATGAAGAGTCAAATGATGAAAAATGAAGAATAGGTTGAGAAGCTTGAAGAATAAGTTGTCACATTAAAATCCAAAATCATCAAGCTCAATAAGAATGATGAAGAAATAGAAACATCCACATCATCAATAGATAATGTTGAAGAGAAGCACTCCAGGTTTCCAGAAAAGAAGAATGAACAAAAGAGTAAGAGTTATGCAGAAGTAATCAAAGGAAGAAATAATGGTTAGCCAAAATCAAAGAAAAATGATAAAGATACATATTCAAGAAGACCCTCCACATTCAAGCCACAAAGAAGCTTCAATCAGAATGAAGGGATCAACAAAAGAGAAGACCCTGATCAACCAAGGCAAGAATTCAAAAGGACTACACCACAAAGAAGATCTTTCACTCCCAGGTATGCAAATTTCTTTTATGGTCATTGTTTTTATTTTACTAACTTTGGACATAAAGTTGCAGATTGCATGGCTTATGAAAGAAATGTTCAAGCAAGAAATGCTTATGTGGCCCCACACAATATTGAATGTTACAAATGCCACAATTATGGTCACATAGCTCGTGATTGTAGAAGCATGATGGATACTTCCTTGAGAAAGAACATTGATAAGAAGGTTTGTAAAAGAAAACAAGAACATGTAAAGGAAGATCAGATGAATGAAGGACACCCAAAAGTCATACTCTCAAGATTGACAATAGTACGAGATGAAGAAAAATATACAAGGAAAAATGAAGACATCAGATACAAGAAGGTTTGGATAAGAAATGAAAAAAAAGAAGAACAAGTGAATAAAGAATAGGTCCCAAATATCGCAGGTTTTGCAGTAGTACGGGAAAGAAAAGAAGAGTAGGTGAATAAAGACCAGGCCCAAGAGATTGTATTTTCAGGAATTGTAGTGTGAGATCAATCCACAGGAAGAAAGGAAGAAGTCATATTTAAAAGAGATTATGAGTCTACATACGAAGATGAAGACTATTATTGATTAGTGTGGATTCCTCCATTGTTCTGAGCCATCCGACTTGGAGACTCCTAGTAAATATGAATATTGAACAAGGGGAGGCAGTGTAGTAGCTAGTACAAATCAGAGAACCATCCTTTGATCAAGTTGAAGTATTTGCATAGATAGATTCATAACAGTCAGATATCAAAAGTACAGAGTGATATATGGGTCAAAATTGTGGATAGTTGAGTAACAAAGTTATGAACAGTTTGCAACATGTGGACATAGATAGATATTTAGCAGGTACATAAAACACGGGTTAGAGAATATGCATAGAAGTTATGGACAAAGATTGATACTTATAAGGTACAAAAAACTTTGGTCAGAGAAGATGCATAACAATTTATTTACAATTAGCATTAGTGGAATCAATTGGATTCAGTTGGTCATAGAAAGGCAAGCAGGGAAAGGCACAACATAACAGGGAAAGAGAAACCTCCGGTAGAAGCTATATCATCAGAAGGACATTGTTGAATAGTATGGTCATGATAGATCATTTGAAATCAAGTAATGAATGATTTTTATATATGTCATAGAATTACAAGAGGAAGCAACAATGGACAGTTAACAAGCACTAGAAGAGAGGAAAATAAACGCTTACAAGCATCCCTACATTGATTTACACGACATCTTGTAGAGAATTCAAGGGAAGAGAAATCATCATAGAAAGAGATCCATAATGAAAGATTAGAAGCATGCAGAAAAGGGGAGACATACCAACAAGGGGAGTTATAATTTTTCCCATGGTGTCAAAGGAAGAGAAAGATAAGGATTTTTCAGAAAAGGTATACTTTCAGGAGAAGTCACATAAGGAGAGAAACATATGAAGAGAAAGAACAAAGGCATGGGAACATAGAGAGAGAACAAATGCATGAAGACAGGGGGAGCATCCCCAAGGAGAGAGACCCTTTTCCATTGATGTCAAATGGGGAGAGTGAGAAACATTGATGAGGAGAAATGGTCACAGGGGGAGCATAAGCGTTGGAGCATGAGTGTTTCCATCAGTGTTTCCATCAATGCCATTGCTTCCATTAATTCCAAAGGGGGAGATTGTTGGATAGTTGGTTGTAATTGATGTCAACCCTTGGAGCTTCCTTCAGGTTGGAGCCTGAGAATTAAGGGGTTGTAGCCTCCTTTTGGTTGGAGCCAGAGAATTCATGGAGTTGTAGATTCCTTCAGGTTGGAGCCTGAGAATTAGGGGGTTGTAGCCTCCTTCTGATTGGAGTCGGAGAAATAGGGAGTTGGAGCTTCCTTTAGGTTGGAGCCTGATAATTAGGAGGTTATAGCCTCCTTCTAGTTGAAGCCAAATAACTCAGGGATTTGTAGCTTCCTTCATGTTTGAGCCTAAGAATCAGGGGGTTGTAGCCTCCTTCTGTTTGGAGCCATAGAATTTAGGGAGTTGTAGATTCCTTTAGGTTGGATCCTGTAAATAGGGGGTCGTAGCCTCCTTCCAATTGTAGTTGTATAATTGGGAAGTTGGTTCTTCCAATGAATGTATTATTTGATATATAAGAAAGCATTCTGTGGTTTTCTCCCATTTGGGTTTCCACGTAAATTATGGTGTACTATGTACTTTATGTGATGTTGTCGATGTGATTTTGCTTATGTTTATATGCTCATGATATATTGATGATACATTGATGATATACTGTAGATTAAGTTGAAGTTTATATATTGTGGTTAAAAGTGGTAAAAGTGCTCATACTGATTCACCCCTTGTTGGATTTTTACTCTTCTTGTATTGGTATTTGTCTTACTTAGGATTCCTTATGGGTTATTCTGATTCTATCTTACTATCATAGATTCAAATTGGTTTAGATTCGATAAGCTCTCAACAAAATCCCTTTAAAACTATCGGCCCCTCTGGTAGACCATAAGACAACGCAACACACAGAGCGTACTGTGGAGTCTCACCCAAGATAGCTCTATGGGTGGCTACAATACTAAGGTGTTTGCAACCTAGGAATGAGTGGAGATCTGTGGTTGTACTCTGTAATCTTTATTCATTCGGTCTAACATCTACTTATAGCAGTCATTCTATTCATGCATGTGGAATACCATATCTAACTAGTTAATTCATTTATCTAACATTCAACAATTAATCAACAATAAAGACGCATACATCCATTCATATAACACATGTGTTACTGTGGTTCACCCCCTCTTGGGATACGTCCACAAAGATATGGATCTCAAGATTTTATTATGGTACATAAATATATCATGTCGCGCATGTTTACAATCTTAGGTCTCATTATGTTCCACATTCTCCTCTATCCCCGTGAGACTGACTAGATCACACCAGGCTCCTCAGCCTGCGACCTAACCCTCAGGATCGAGTCTCTCACTAATTCCCTAGCTCACCAGCTTGATGACTCGTACATATCTTACAATTCTCTCTCCCTCTGTGTGTGCTCGTATATATTTGTCCCTCTCTATGTCTGTCCCTTCTTCCTCTAAGTACTACTTATTTATATCCTTGCCTCACCAACCATTACAACACATTACAAAAACCCTAACCCTAGTGTCATTAGGTATTCCTTGCATGCATGCCTCGCCTGCTTCTCTTACACATGCTTCTTTTCCTTCCAACTATCCTTTCCTCAGTGTATGTTTCTCCTCCAAAAATATCCTTTCTTCTTGACTCAGTCTGCATCCAACAGGCCCCCAACATTGACATGTGGCTTGTCCCGAGCCACATAAAATTTTTGCGCTTCTTCAATAGCTCCTGTGAGAGCCTGGAACTTCTATGTGAGTTCCTTTGCTTGTGTCTGAGCCTGCAAAATATTTTCTCTAAGTGCATCCAATACTTGCACTGCAATCTCGTCGATGATCATCTAATTGCACTCTACTTGAGTTTGTGCCATGTTCTTCTTTTCCTCTTCTTCCTATGCAATGACCTCTGTTTCCCACTCTTGGAGAGGTTCCATTTGACTTGTCGCTCCTTCTTTTGTGTCTACGCGGGTATGAGTTCTACTTGCAACTTCTTCTTCTCCTGTTCTCCTTTGAGGTGCTCAGTGATCAACATCGTCTTCTGCCTCTACTTGAGGTCTTGGATAGATGTTCTTATCTTCTCCTCCTCCTGGTCCCACTACTGGACCTGTTGATCCTCCTCCATATTTGTCCATAGTTGTGATGCTTTATCGAGCAAGTTGACAGCTGCACAGACTTGTCGCTCCATCTCCTCCGTTTGTGTTGCTGCTTCCTGCTTCCTTTTCTCCTTCACCTCTGGGGGAGTGGTAGGGATGAGATGTTCTCAGAGGATCTCGATATCTTGCCTGTATTGATCAATTGTTTGCACAATTTGATCAATATTCTACGTCTCCCTGAGCTCTGTTGTCTGCGTTCTCTTTGGAATGTTTTCATAGGATACAACCAATTCTTGCTCAAGCCTATCCATGAAATCTTTCTTGTCTTTGGTCTCGAGCTTGACCTGCTCAAACACCAATTCCAAATCTTGTCTATTGTCTTTTGTCTACTGCAGTTCTGCTACATTCATGTGTCACGACTGTACCTCTTGTGCGACGCTAAGTAGTTTATAAAATGCCTTTCTTGGTATCCGCGTCATTACCAATTGTATTTTGGCCAGATCTTTCAAGGGTTTTTGAAGCACAATGTCTTCCATATGCAACATGCTGGGTGTAACATGAAACATCGAGCTCGGTTGTGCCGTCGTCTGGATCCTATCCTGCTCCCTCGATCTAGCCTTCGCTCCTGTATGTGATGTTGCGAGGACTGATTTTATTCCTCTGTCGACCCTCTATGTTTCTATGATTTGCTCGAGGATTTGCCTCATGTCTGCTAGCTCATCCTAAATAATGTCCCTTTGGTGCTGAGCTTCGTCAAAATCCTTCGTTGTTCGATCCTGGACCATTTGGGCCACGAGGTCCGTGTTGTCCTCCGTGATCATATATTCTGGTGTCGTTTTTTGCGCCTTAGATTTCTTGCGTGCACCCCCCGTTTGTATGATTTTCCTCTTGGTCTAGCCTTTCTCCTACTGAGTAGCACTTGATGTAGTCCCCTATGCTATCTCAGTCTCTTTTTCTTGTTCCTCCGGTGCCTAGGTGTTGTTCTTCTTCCCCACATGGGTACCTTTCTTGGACACACCCCCTTTTTTCTATTGCGTCGGGTTCTGACCTATATTTGGCTTCTTGGGCATCGTTTTGTTTCCTGCATGTGTCTGTTCTTGCCCTGCATTAGCCTTCTTATCCACGAGAATCTCTTGATTCAAGTATGGAATCCTCCAGTCATCATGTCAATCCTTGATGGCCATTTCTTTGTCCTCTTCCTTAATGCAGTACCACCATTGTAGCCATTGGTTCTCGGGATCCTTCAGTTCTTGGATCCATATTGTATGTCTGGTAACTTTAAAGTTGGCTATGCCCTGATATTGTGCGACTACTTCTGGCATAATCCTCCAAGTGTTGGAAATTATTTCCTACAAGTCATTGTAATACCCTGCGAACATGCCTGCATTCACACTTTTGTTTTTAGGGTCTGAAGTGCTCCCCAGTGATAGGTATCACATTGCACGAAAATGATTGGATCTCTCATCAAAGTATGTATACTTAGGCTCCCTCCATCTGACCAAGGAGATTAGGATGAGTAGCCAAGAATAGTGAAATTATGTCCCCAAGTCCTATACATCCTTACAGTCTTCCAGGAACAAATTCAACAGTACGAGGCCTAGTTGAGTATAGTGGCCTCCACACACTGTGTTGCAATTGAGATGACCCCGACAGGGACTTCCTCCTTGCGACACTTCCTAAGTAACTTGGATGCCATGATTTTTGTGGCCATCCTTGTTTTCGCATCACTAATGCTCTTAATTATGATTCTGCGCGACCCTCTTTCTATACCATACGTCTTGTTCATTTCCTCGACTAGTTCCTTCTCCTTCTTTTTTCATAGAGGAACTGCGCAGGTGTCTCCCCCCAAGGTGGAAACCCTGTAATATATTTAATGAGCTCTATGTCTATCGAGACAGGCTCTTCCACCCATAAGTATCCTCCGTGGGTAACTGTCATTAGCTGCTTGACGCAGTTGGTTACATCCCGACCCATTCCAAAGTGTGGGATCTCTAACATGCCTAGAATCCTGATTTTGGCCAGTCCGGTTGTCCACTATTTTGGTTGGTTAATTGGTTCACCGAAGTGTCCTATACCCATAATATCTAGGTAAACCTTCTTGGAAAACTCCAGAAACTTGTCTGTGTCACTCGCATCGTGATCTGAGTACCATAGCTTCTCCACATGGCCTAATAGGTTACCCACAACATGCACCCCTTCCAGAATGAGCGACAAGACTATGGTTGTGGCAGCTTTCCTGTGTGGTGATCTTGCTACTAGATGCTTGCCCTTTCACTATGGTGGATGAATTGAGGTTCCAACCTCCATTGTTCTTTCTTATACATACTCCTCTGCCAGACCAGTGACAACTTCTACTATGCCCTCCTGTGGCTGCTTCAGCATGGTTGTGTGTGACCTTTTTGGCATGGTTGTTTCTTCCTAGTTCAGGACCATCCCATTCACCCTTGGGGATTCTTCAGGGATTTCGGAGCATGAAGGATTTCCTGTATCCTGGGTCTATTGGCTCTTTCCTACTTCTGGCATATCGATATCCATGACCACTGGTGTTTTCTATTGGGTTTCCTCCACCACTAGTGTGGGGCTTCCTAGTGCCATATCGGGCGACGGGATTTTGTCCAAGTTGACGAATTCTGGAGGTTGAGGTGGTTGTTGTTCACTTTCCTGTGTCTACTGAGGTGCTTTGAGGTTGATTTGAGGTTGTCTGTAGGCCTAGCTCAGATCTCCTAGATTAGGTGGTTCCATGGTGGTAAAGGTGTTGTCCGTCGAGCTTAGTTGGCTCTGTAACTCCTGCAAAATCACTCTCTCCCTCGTATACTTTGTCGCTCTATGCTTTTCTCAATTTCACAATAAACATTCTGATCCTCGTGTGTTTACCTTATATAGGAATCGTGTGAAACTTCTCGGAGACGTTACCCAATTTGTGTTTTGAATGAACTAGCACTTCCCGCGTACTTTCCATTGAATTCCCTTACCGTCACTAGTTGGCGCGATTAATGTGGCGTCCCATCAATCGTTCTTGTCATTCAATTTTGATATCCACTGTCTGTTGGTGCCTATTTTCCATACCCGTCCTTTCCATCATTTTCTCCTTTTAGTGACTGTTGGTCCTTTCTCCATCGCGCTAACGTTTCTGAGTGCACGTGCACATTCTCTTTTCTACGTGCTACACCTTTTTTTCTATCTTTTGATGTTTGGTGTGGTACACATTATGTTGCTATATTTTGATGTCTGGCGCGATACACCTTCTGTTGCTTCGCTTATTTTTTTTTTTCTTTTTTTCTTTTTTATTGCTAAGAGGTCCAATGTCCCTATATAGCTTCAGTCGAATCCCATTGATCATCCCTCTGAGTTTTGTTCCTCCTAAATCCTTCAACTGTACAAATCCCCCATATGTGATAATCTTTACTTTGTATGGTCCTAACCAATGCATTATGAGTTTTCCTGGGTGTTGAAAAGATTTACGGTCGTACACCAAGACTAAGCCTCCCTCCTTGAATTTTTTCTTCTTTATGTGTCTATCATGCCAAGCTTTGTCCCTTGATTTCTATACTTCTTGGTGAAACCCTGCTAGAATCCTATGTTCCTCCATGATCATCAACTGACTTAGCCTTTCCTGTGCTACGCCTCTCTCTGTCATGTTGGTAATTGTTGCTACGCACAAACTAGGTACCAAAAACTCTAATGAAACCACTGCTTATTTTCCATACATCAATATGAACGGTGTTTTCCCTATCAATTTTTTGCATGTGGTCCTGTATGCCCATAGTACTGTTGGTATCTTCAAGTCCCAATCATCCCTATTAACGTTGTAGATCTTGTCAGTGAATTCTCAAGGATTTTATTAAAGGATTCCACTGTTCCATTTACTTGAGGACGATATGGCATACTCTTTTGATGATAAACTTCAAACTCCTAAGACATAGCCTTAATAGTGTTGTTAATGAAGTGAGTTCCTTTGTCACTCATCAAATCCTTGGGCATCCAAATCTAGTGATCACTTTCCCAAACAAAAAGTGTGTTGTTGTCTCTGCATTGCAATCTTTTACCGGTGTTTCTTCCACCCATATTTTTAAATACTCTGTCGCAGTAATAATGCACCTCGCTCCTAACCTTTTTGTTGGTGGGTTAATTGGTCCCACAAAACATATTGCTAATTTTTCGAATACCTGCAAGGTTACTTGTGGTCTAAGGGGCATCTCATCCCTTCTATTCAATTTACCAACCCTTTGACATACATCACATTTTTGGCAGTAGTCCGTTGAGTCTTAGTGAATAGTTGGTCACCATAGTCCTACACGCAATACCTTCTGTGCGGTAGATTTTCCTGCATAATGTCCTCCTGCTATTCCCTCATGGGCTTCTACTAAAATCCTAGGTATTTCATGTTCTAGCACACATCTTCTCAAGATTCTATCTGCACCTATTTTGTATAAGTTTCTTGCAATCAATTGATAGTCTGTAGCCCTGACTACCAGATTTTTCTTCTGTGAAGTGTTGAATCCCTGTGGTGCAACCCATGTACTCAAGTATTGGATGATGTCTACGAAGTATTCATCAGCTATTTGGACTGAAAATAACTGTGCGTCGGGAAATTTGTCCTCTAGATTCCTAGGTTCCTCTCCATTAGTGATCCTCGATAGGTGAAAATGTCCTGCATTCAACTTCCCTGGTTTGACTATCACTTCAAAGTCAAATTCCTGGAACAACAATAACCATCTACAAATTCTCCCCCCCCAACACTGGCTTGCCGACGAGGCACTTGAGAGATGAATGGTCTGTGAACATCTTGAAATGTTTTCCCAATAAATAACTGAACTTCTGAAGAACATAGACCATAGCTAATCCTTCTCTCTCTATAGTATTGTAATTCTTCTTCGATTCTGACAGTTTTCTGCTAGAAAATGCGATAGGATGGTCCAATTCTCCTGATCCTGGTTGCGCCAGAATGGCTCCAAGTGATATGGTCGATGAATCTACATGCACATGGAATGTATTTTCCCAATCTAGGAATACTAATATTGATGCAATTACCATCTTCTCTTTCAGGGTGTCCAGTCCTCACTGACAATCCTCATTCCACTGAAATTTGTTGTCCTTTCTTAACAATTTCTCCATTGGTGCAATGATCTGCGCATACCCTTTTATAAATTTCCTGTAGTATCCTGTGTGTCCCAATGTCGCTCTCAACTGATGGACTAATTTTGGTTGTGGTA
>ML785867.1:199285-209914 GCA_009831015.1 Picea engelmannii
GAGAAGAGATGTGGCCGCTACTCGCATCCATGAGAAGATGATTACAATGAGGCTCTGAAGGCCCTTTTACAATAAACAAGAATGCCAAAAGTCCTAGACATCCAAAAACCTAACCCTAGGAGATGAAGCGCCAAAAGTCATGTAGGCCCCGTTTGGGTAAGTTGGTGCATCAACTTCTCGGGGTCGTAACTTTTGCATACGATCTCCGTTTTAGGCATATGATAGCTCGTTGGAAATATCTATCCGAGGCCTACAACGCTTGAGACAAAATAGCATCGTTAGATCAAATTTTGCGACAACAACATACCCAAAAAAACATCGTTTAGGGCCTCAAAATGGCCTCGGAAGTTCAGGACCCGAAAAAAACTGCTAAAAAATAGTAAACTGTGCTAAAATTGAAAAACTGAAAGAAGCAATCGTGGGGGTCCAAGTGGAATAGGTGGGTGGCCACCAATATCCACCTGGATCACCACAACCCAACAAAGGTGGGCGCTCCCTCTCATGCGCGCCCAAAAGATAAGCACCAGCCCTAGGATCTAGGGATATCCCATGAGACTAGGGGGGGCACACTCCAAAAGGAGCCTAGTCCAACTAAGGTATCCTTTTATTAGCCCCTGATCCCATACAGAGTGCCATAAGACCAGGGGCACATGCCTAGTTAGGGGCTTATCCCTTTTATTTTCAGAAAATGGTTTTTTAACATTAGAAAATGTGTTTTTTCAGTGATTTTCAGGCCTGTTAATGGAGATTTTGGTCATTTTTGGGGGATATTGGGCTCTTTTTGAGGCCAAATTTTGAGAGGAAGTTGGGGAATGATATCCAAATTCAGATCTATATAAACCAGGCCTATTTGAGGCCATGGAAGATAGTCAGAGCAGAGTTACGTTGAAGGGAAGCCAAGCCAAAGCCATTTTTATACAGGGAATTTGTTGAGGAGCAGACGCTTGTGGGCCATTTCTGGGAGCTACGATCATCCGTATTGCATGCCATTTCTTCTGCTGGGTTTCAGAGATCTGGAAGAACATGACCATATCAGTCTTGTAGCCTAATGACATTGCTGCGATGTACCTTTTGAGATTTTGAACAGAAATAAAGAAGCCTCCCCCACTGAGACAAAGGCCCAGAGATGTAGGCAATTTTGTGTCGAACTCCATTATCACTTCTCTTGTTATGGTTTGTTGTTCTTATTGCTTCATTTCAAATCTATATACTATTTTATGGCTGCTATGTTCCTTCATTAAATTTTTCCTCTTTCATTCAGCTTCATAAATGGTTAATTAACACATGCAGTTAAAAACTCAACCACAGTCATTAAAAGATCTTTCCGGATCAAGGAGGGTCCCGATAAATCCTTGGATCTACAGTCCAGATTTCATCGCTACTTTGGGTTTTGGGGGTTTAGTCACACCAACGCATGATTCTCTGGTCGCACGAACTCCAAAATATTAGATTCGACAGTCAAGGTGAGTCCCAATAGGTCCTTAGATATATGGTCCATATCACATCGTGACTTCAAGTTTCAGATTTCAGAGAATCTGTCCACTTTCAGGATGATTACCAACATACGTCGAACTTGTGAAGACTGAAGGAATCGAGGCATTAACGTTTGCGCTCCTTCTTCAAATCTAATGGTTGTGATAGACCTTGGATCCTCCCGAACGGATCTCATTCGTTCATCTTCCAATCATAATGATATTCCCTTCCGATACTTGAATCTCGCTATCCTTCTTGAGCTTCGTCAGTTATGAAGGACCTAAGAGCGTTACACTCTTTCTACTGGACTTAACACTTAGATGAATTTCTGCGTACCCCTTGTGCTCATTCATCAAGTCTATAACTTAAGTGGTTCTCGGTTTTTGCTTGCCTCGCAGAGAGATTGTGCATATCTACACTACCTCTCTTGAGCGTAACAGTCTCCGTCCTTCAAGGGACTCAAAATGACTAGTAGGTTTGACATGCGTTCATGAAACTGTGTCCAAGGTCGACAAACATACAATTCATGACTCTATATTAAGCCACCACAGGACGCAAGCATTTACGTGTATAAAACATGTCCTATCCATATGATTTCCTACTTACCTAATTTCACATTCAGATAGATACAAAAGAAGAAAATACAGTATAAATCATTAAGCAAACATAACCATCCCTGCAACATTCATAAGATATCCAACTTTAACTCATAGTACCACTTAAATACACAAGATATGTGATTAATCTATTACAGGTGGTAGCCAACTAACTGACTGTGGGTGTTTGTCCTTCCACCCTCCCATAGGCTCAGAGGCATTCATTCTTAGAACTCTGGCCACCCCCATGCCAAGCCATGATATCACCATGGAACTCTCGTAGTTCTCAAGGATTCTTTCTCTGTTCAGCGTCTGCTCGGGTTCTGTTCTCTGCAAATTTCAGATATTTCTCTCTATTATGGCCTCAATGAGGTTTATCAGATGCTCACTCAGCATCAAGCTCGTGGCCTTCTATTCATTATCCCCTGGAGAGCTTCGCGTATCTCCCTTACGATCTTGCGCTCTCTTTTGGTTGTCTGTGTGTATCTATCTTACCTTCCTTCTTTTTGGAAGGTTCCTGACCTATCACGTTCCTTCTATCAAAAGGAAGCTCGACCATGCTTCCATTCATCGGGGTGGTTGATAATTCAACCACTGGTCCTTTCTTCATTAATTGATTTCTCTCTTTAGGATCCCAAGGAGGTTTGTCATCATCATCAAGGGAAATTTGGGCTTATTTGGTATAATGAACCCTCTTGTATAGTTTTCACATTCTTCCTCTAGTGATATCATGGCCAGTAATTTCAAGGCTTCACCCCCACAGTCAGTTATTGACAACTCAAACAATAATACATTTACATCGTTCCCATGCCACATCATGGTAATCCTATTTTATGATTAATTACAAGCTAGGGGAAACATGGTGTTACATCGTGTCAGCGGGATAGGTTGGCTTCAAGCTCCCTTAACCCCTTGTTGCTTTCTATTTTTCACCTCCATATTCACGCGGCCTCGTTCTCGATTGGATGTGTCTACCTGAATCAACATCTTACTTTCTTGGAATTTGCATGTACACTTTGTTTCAATTTTTATCCCTAAGTGTGAAACCATGACAGATGCATAACCCTATGTAGTGATGGAACCTTGAGCCCTGTGGAACTAGGTCTAATTTTTCCTATTTTTGTATATATGATTTGTATAGATAATTTTTTTATTTTTATCTTTAATTTTTATTATTTTGTTCCTTTTATTTATTTATTTATTTTCATTTTAAAATTTCCCATGGTTTTACAAAACTATACATGGTTTTGATTTCCCATGGTTTTCCCAAAATTGCCCATGGTTTTCCCAAACCTACCCTTAGTTTTTGAATTACATGGGAACATCACTTTTACTATGGAAATCAATTTTACACATTGGGTAAATTACTATTATATGGGGTATTTTACTTAGGGAAATTATTACTTACTTTGAGAATTTTCCCCTAAATTCCTAATGTATATTCTTATTATTATCCCCATGTCTGATGAAATTGGATACACTTTGACTTTTTATTTTATTATATGTATGTATGTATGTATGTATGTATGTATGTATGTATTTGTTTTTCACATATCAGGCCTTTACCTGTGCGGGAAGCTTACCATGTGGGGAACACAAGAATACAACTTAAGGCATACCATGACTTACCCACAACACACATGCCTTGTCTCATTTCAGACAATGGATTATATTGTTTTTATTTTATTTTATGGTCTTACCTATGTGGGAGTGTCTCACCCTTAAGATATATTACCGGGTTTAACCGCAGATCCGTGACCCTTAAAATATATTACTAGGTTTAATCATGGATCCATAGCCCGTACTTTGCATGCATTGTGGACCTTACCCATATGACAATTTCATGTTCAATTACCCACAAACCTATGCCTTGCAACCTTTCTTATGTGTGGGAATTTCAAGCTTTCACATAAGACAAATTACTGGGTTTTACCATAGAGGATTTACCCTTGGCACTAATCAAATCCCGCACACCCGCAAACCTTAGGATATGATGTAATGGTATTATTTTATTATTTTTGGTTTGAGATCTAGGATTTACCAGCCAAAACAAGCCAAGGTTCCTAGGTTCTATACCACATGTAGTTCCACACACAAACTAAGCAAGATAGGGGGGGGGGAAACAATATATGCCATGCAATTTCAATATACTTGATACATGTGGGATAATTGTTTTAGAGTTAAAGATTGACAGTCCAAATCTCCTTGTGAGAAAATCAATAGTTGATGAGTGTCGACTTTAGACAACCATATATTGAGCTATGGGAGTCCAAATAATGCCTAGGACATCTTGTTGGAAATATATTAAGCAGTAAAATGGGTTGGGAGAGGTATTCAAGTTGTATCAGTAACATAAAATCCACAAAAATTCAAAGAACAGAAGAGGCCCAAATTTGATGAAAAAAGGGACTATGAAATGTTCATGTAACAATAACTTGATATCCAGGAGATAAAATTAGGCCTACAAGAGCATGGTAGAAATCTAAAGTATAGGAGAAGAAGATGGAAGGATCTTATTCATCATATTGACACCAAAAAGCACCCAAGAAAATTTGAAGAATAGAAGAGGATACGACCAAGTAGGATCAATGATATTTTTAATGAGTATCACTCATGAACAACCTTAGAGTGAGATTGAATACTCATGAATATTTTTAAATTTTGTTAATAATTCTTGTATATTCATTTAGGAAATTATATGGGGAATTTGAGTCATTTAATGAGACAAAATAAGCAAGTTGAAGAGATAATAATTGTTGGTTGTTATAGAAAGTGAAAGGTATTACTTGATAAAAGGAATACCATTGAATGTAATAAGGTGTTTTTCCCCATTGTATATACTAATAATACTATTATTTCTAGATATATAAAGAGTAGAGGGATTTTTGAAATCATGGTTTTTGTCAAATGCATGTGGGACTACTCTACATATGTGTTTGTCATTTAAGTGTATTGAATTCTTGTCATTTGAACTACTTTTGTGTTCAATATTTAAGAAACTTATGTTGTTATTATTTCTAATGAATAAAATGGTAATGTTACAGGTTCAGTCTGCAACTATTTGTGATCTAATCTACAATGTTATTGTTTTAAGATGATGATGATTGACATGAACTGCTTCTGTGATTAATGACATTATTTCATGCTATGTTCATTTTCTAGATGTTCTCCTATGAAGGATAGGTTAGAAGTTGTTAGATTAGTTAGTTTTCTTTTGTTTTAGATTAGATTTAGAGTTAATTAGAATTATTTGGGGAACAATTTATTGTCTTCCCCTCTCTTTCTTTTAATTCTTAGTGGCAACCATACCCGTATACCAGTCAGAAATGCTACCCCAAATGAGAGTAGGTATGATTGGGAATTTCCATCAGGAATTATTCCTTACCTTCTTGACAATACATTTGGACCCATAAATACAACCATGATACCAATTATGATCATAGACTTGTAACCCTAACTCTAAACTTTGTCATGCATAAAATCCCTGTTGAGGAGAATTCTAATAATAAAAAACACTTGATCTTTGACAAAATAAAGATGATATTTTTTTAAAGGATTTAAATAATGAATTAAATATCCTATAAAATAAGGACAACAATGAAGACCTCTATTGTTTATGACAACCCTCTCTACTTCTATTAACAAGTTCTCTATCAAGGTGTTATTTAAAAAGGAAAATAGAACATCCAACCCTTGGTATGATCAAGAGTGTAGTATTGCAAGAAGATCCATCAGGGATGCTTCTAATGACTCCTTAAAATATGACAAGATAAATATGTACAAAGCCCTAATTAAGGGAAAATAAGGTACTATATAAATAGAAAATAAGAGAAACTTGTGCACCTATCTAAGATAGAACCTAAGAAATTTTGGAGGTAAATTTTGACTCATAAAACTAAAGAAAAAAATATGATTCCCTTGATTGATTGGAATTCCTACCTTAAAAATATTTATGAAACCCATGATTTCATGGAAAATATTCAAACCCTTTCTATGGAGGAAGAATTTTTCCTCTATAAGACATAGAGTTTGTGGTTAAGAAGCTCACAAAAGGGAAATCTAAGGACATCGAAGGATACCAATTAGAATCTTAAAATTGGAGAGCCTATCCGCATCCTTCACATCCACAAGATGACCAATTTAGTAGTGAAGTAGGGGTTCCTTAAACCCTATAATGAAATCCTAATTGTACCTGTTAGCACTATGTAAATTTTGTCCGACTGAATAGACAAACGATAGAGGTAATTGTTTCAACCTACTTTAGAGTTGGGCATTAGCCTGCTCAACTCAGAGAGGGCTCTCTCATGTCACTAGGTATTTCTTTGATAATCAATGGCTAGATTTGGTTTGTTTGGGGGTTTATATAGTTGCTAGCAAAGGAAAGGGGGTGGAATTTGGGGCTATGGATTCGAAAATGAATAAAGCAGTGGAAGGTCATTAGAACTATCTAGAGGAGAAAGGCTAAATGAGGCAATTAGTCTGAGTGTTTAAAACTGAAATATGGATGGTGAAAGAGGAAAAGGGAAACAAATAAATGCATCAGAGCATATTTAAATGAATTCTGAATTAGTTAAGAAGAAGATTACATCATTTAAATTTCTAAGTCAAGAGCGTCATAAGACAAATTCCAGACTATTAACTCTTCAATTTAAAAAGAGGAAAATGTAAATGAGATTTCAAAGACACAAGAAATACACACTCTGAGAGAAAACATAACTCATATCACAACCATTAGAATCTTTTCATAAATAGTTCAAAATGCTTCTGCATTGTATATTCACTTTAGCTCCATGTATTTACAAAGTCTTCCTGCTACGAGGGCAGGCCCCTCTTCGGTCTGTCCAACCTTTTTTTTTTATCTTTGTAAGGGTATATATATATAGATTATATCTGGGATTTAGAACGAATCATCTTCCCCAAAGATTAAAAAATAGCTATTGGTTACAAAAGAGTAACGTACAACAACCGAGCTCCTATTTTCTAGGGGACGTTATAAAAAAAAACTGACACATTTGAGGTTTTTTTTTACTTGAAGGCCATTTGTCAATATTATTACAAAATTATTTGACAAACACTAAAATTAGCTTGCAATCTATTTCATCTTGGAAATTTCTTCTTTTAATGTATCAAGCCATGCAAGTTGGTTTTCCCCAACGCTTTCGACCACCTTAGTTTTTACCTCTGTCTTTTGATGCTTTCTCTGCTTGCTCTTGACAGCTCGTGTACAACGTTCACCAACATATACGTTGATGATTAAATCCTTCATGATGGGATTTAATCTGACCTCTTCGTTTGATCTTGGCTCTCCCGAAGGTTTTGTATAGAATTTCGTTGCTAAGATTTGAGCAACCAATTTCTCTCTCTTCTCCAATGATGAATTTGTCATATTAGTTGAAAATCCTAGTTCACTGGAGGCCACTTGGTTTGTTGTATCCATTTTCTTTGGTTTTGCAGAAGACATGCACTTATCTTCCTTAGCTGAATGATTCGACCTATGATTACCATGTTCTGAAATAAAATGTTAATTGCCCAAAACAAATTAATGTAACCCATGTTTTGAATGATAATCGTCATTTAGTGCCAATCATGAACTACTGACAAGAGTAATTATAGGTACATCAATTTATCATGTTTGGCCAATCTATTTCTAATGATGAGCCTTCGAGTTGGTTATCTAGCGGCGCTCACCTGGTGTTGCATGGATGAAAAGTACTCGAACAAGTGGCATGAGATGATTTGGATGACCGTCACTTTCCCCTCTCCACATGCGACATTTAGATTTGAAATATTTAATGATATTAGAAAACATGACAATGGGGCGTGGTTGAGCAGTTTCGTGCTCACCCTCTTTTCTCCCCGATATGATTCTGGATGTGCCATGTGTCTATGGGTTGAAACCGCGGTATTTTCCCTGACCCTCTCTCTAGTGCTTAACCTCCACGTTGTTTCCTTGCCTGATATGTCTCATGACCGTCGATCTGGGCTTCTCAAGATCTATGGCCAGCTGTGTCCCATCACTCCTACGTCTCCGTCGATTTTAACCCTGTCCGCCAGATATGACCACTCCTACTAATCTAACAATCCTCTATACTGATTTAGCGTTTCGCCAAATCTTAAGATTTGGATTCCAAGAAATTATTGTAGTGATAACATAGGCCCCAACTGGGGATGTTACCCTCCCTGCGAGGTAGAAAAAAAATTGTAGGACAGGTGCCAGATCCATTGGGATACTCCCAAAACACGTGTGTGTATCGTGCTCCAACCTGTCACTAGTGTCTGCTGAAAACCAAACTCTCCACACTGCTATCCAATGGATATTGAATATACCGCTAGAAATCTGACTGTATACACTACTGGAAATCCAAAAAATGCTCGACCAACAAGCTTATTTGCACTTACCTACCCTTAAACTGTTGAAATGAATACTCAATCAAGTGATGCTAAAGTTCCAATGCAGCCAATCAAGCAATTGGCTTCCTGATTTTTCTGCACTCACATCTTTCTTAAGTAGGCAAACAACTGTAAAAAACGACAATTAAAAGAAAAATTTAAATCCAAAACCTGAGCTTATGAATGAAACAAACTCCTCCTTCACTGCAGACTGTAATAGGATGGCCACATGATCTTGAAAATCATGAAAAATCATTTCTTCTTGATGAGAAAAAATAGAAAGACAAACCTCTCTCATAAGTGTTTGTTTCTCTTTCTCTATTTCTTCAGTTTTGGGAACACTTTCAAATGAAATGCCAACAATAGGTTTGTCTAATATTCCATGCATATCAACAAAAACATTCATACATCCTTGAACATATTTAAATATGACAACCAAACTATGTGCATCAAGGTTATCTTCTTGTTCATCAAATGGGTCTGATCTGGTTTTATTAATCTTATGGAAATTTGCTTGAGTATTGTCATTTTGACTTTCAAATGAATGAATGGAAATAAGTTTCTTCTCATAATCTTCTTGCAAATGTGAAAAGTGAACATCATGTACTATTTCACAGTCCAGAGTTCCCATGGATGCATTTTCAAAACCATGATTTTCAAATGAATCAAATAAAACCATTGCCTCTTCATTATATTTCTGTATTTTTGATTGAAAAATGGCATACGTTGTTTTGTTTCTTTCTTGAAACTCTGTGTAATTGTTTTGTTCACTGCTTGGAGTTTCCATAGATGCAGTTTTAGAATCCTCATCCATGTCCAGGCCACTTAGAAATTGGACCACCACATCATTCTCAAGGGAAAAAAGGAAACTTTGAAACACTTTGCCTTGCTTGAAATCTTGTTGCATACTTATATTAGTTTCAGAGGGAGGAAAATAACCTTTAACAACAATTTCCTGATCAACTTCATTTGCTTTTTCAGGCTGATAGCTGAGCACAGGCTGTAAATTTGAACTGAAGTAACCTTCCATGTAATCAACCACATGATCATTAAATGTATGAGAAGGTTGTTAGTCTTCTTCACTTATAACAATGTTCTCATGTAAAACAGTGCCATTGTGAATGCAATCAAACTTTCCTTGTTCCTCTGTTATCTCATGATTTTCTTTCAACAATTCAAAAGAAGAAAAAACATAGAGGAAGATAGTTTTCATTTGAAAGTCCATTTCTTTCTGAATATTCTACATCATGTTTGGAGGATTTTTGATTTGACACATTATAAACATTTTGCTTCAGCAATTTGAAAGAAGAAAAACATAATGGCCAGGTTCTTTCACCTGATTCAAAACCTTCTTCGTTTTCTTCACTGTTGTCATATGCACAGTTTTCAATTTCTTTGGATCGTTGAACACACTCATTTTCAGATTTATCTTCGACCAATGGCTGCAATTTTGAATTGACAAGACCTTATACATAACAAGTAATAGGGTCATCGCCCACATAAGAATATTTCTACAATATCTTGTCAATTTGTTCTGATGAATCAGTTGGATTTGGCCTCAACACACATTCATCGGATTCAATGATAATCTTATAATTTTCTTTCAATAATTTAAATGAAGAAAATCATAAAGGAAAAGAATTCCCTTCAGCTGATTCAGTACTTTCTTCTTTGTAACTGTGATATGTAGGTTGATTGCTCTCATGGCACTGCTGAAAAGGGACATTTTATGATAGAGAACATATAGATATTTTTTCTAGGAAGTCAACACCACAATCATCATCATATTCATCATATATAGGAAAATCAACAACATCTACAATTTCATCTAACAAGAAAAAACTTAGAACATCGACCTTCTCTTTAACAAACTGATTTGCAAATTCATTTTTTTGACCGTCTACAAATGAATACATAAAACAATCAGCCCCATGCTTATCATGGAGATCAACACCTCCTCGTTCAATAGGTGGAATATAATTTTTTTCAAAATCATTGGCATTAAAAACTTCGGGAGGGCATATGATATTATCAACTCTATGCTCAAGATTCCAATCAACTGTTTTCTGTTCATATTCACTTTCATGTTCTTGAGCATCCGACCCCTCATCTCGAATCTGTTCACATGCTTGGATATTGTGTTGAATCTCTTTAGCATCATTAAACATTT
>ML785867.1:222625-238700 GCA_009831015.1 Picea engelmannii
AAAAATAATGTTTATCATAATGTCTTGTCGAGTTGATCTTCCTAATAACGTCATCATTTTGATGTAAGCAATTGGCCATTGTTATTATTTATGGTTCTATCAACTTTTTTTAAATGTGGTTATTACAAGAATTGGTCGTCGGGAGAGCGTGACAGCTATCGTTTCAGTGACCAAGTTGGCGAGTGGTAAATATTTTACTTTATGGATTTGATTTTCTAAATTAGCTCCCTATGAAATACATCATTAAATATAATTTTTTTAGAATAATGTTCTTACAACAAACCATATAATAAATTTATAATTTAAACTTTATATGAGAGTCTTTGTATTATAATTAATTTTTATATATTATTATAGGTAACTTAACAAACAATATAATAAATTAATAATTTAAACTTTATATGAGAGTCTTTGTATTATAATTAATTTTTATATATTATGATGGGTAACTTAACAAAGAATATAATAAATTAATAATTTAAACTTTATAGGAGAGTCTTTGTATTATAATTAATTTTTATATATTATTATAGGTAACTTAACAAATAATATAATAAATTAATAATTTAAACTTTATATGAGAGTCTTTGTATTATAATTAATTTTTATATATTATTATAAGTAACTTTTAAAATGAGTAAGGTCATACTTATACAAAACACGAGTCAATTGTGAAAAATACACACTACTAAAATCATGTTTATTTATATAATAAATTTATAATATAATCTGTATGAAAATCGTTGTATTATAATTAAAATATAAAAATCACAATTATACAAAACACTGTTCAAAAATACACACGAACATGAAATATGACAACCCAAATATAAAATTATAAGTAGGATAGAAGGTGGCCTTTACGTTAAGTATGAGTATTTTATGAGGAGTATATATATATATATATATATATATATATATATATATATATATATATATATATATATATATATATATATATATATATATATATATATATATATATATATATATATATATATAAGTGGGTTTAATAGTTAAGAATATGTGTTTCTTTTTAAGATGTCATAGGTTCAAATCTAAAGGAGGGTAGGGTATGTATACCTTAGTAGACTTTATCAGTCAAATCGTTGGATAGAGGGGGATCCCTTGTCCCACAAACAAGAGGGTCTCATACACCAATTTGATATGCTGGCTTGGCTTGGTTAAATTATTATTATTATTATATAATACCTTACACTCTCTGATTTTACAGATTTTCTCTTTTGCTTCTGATTATCATGTAATCCTAGTCAAAGACCCACCACTTTTCAATCCATATTATTTTCACATATTTATATACCAAACGTACATTTAAATTAAGATTATAAATTTAAAGCATCGAGTTAGTGCACTATCCATTTCTCCAAATATTGTATTAATTAAGAGAGTAATACATTTACGAAAGGGTTTTATATTTCTGGAAAGTAATATCTTGTTGAAAATTATATATATATATATATATATATATATATATATATATATATATATATATATATATATATATATATATGTATGGAATGACTTAGAAATTATTATTCAGAAAGGGAAAAAATCTCAGGGATTATTTCAAATAAAGGATATAAAGCTCTACAGTGAAAACCATGTGGCTATATCATCAATAAATAATTTAGTTGGTTGATATTTGTAATGGTGTCTTAAATCATCATTATTACAATAAATATTGTAATATCTTTATATATTATTGCAATAAATATTGTAATATCTTTATATTATTAATAAATATGTCATTTAAATTTAATATTGTTTTATAGTATTTTTAAAAATTTAGATTAATTAAGTAGAATTTAGATTACACAATTATGAATTTAGATTATGAAAATGTCAATTTTTTTTTAAAGAGTTATGAAAGTGGTAATATTGGTTTTAAAAAGTGTGATTTTTTATTCTAAAAATATTAATTTCGAATAATTTCAAACTTAAAAAGTGTGTTTTTTAATTGAAAAAAAGTGTTATTTTCTATTCCAAAAATGAGTTTTTCTATTAAAAAAATGTGGATTTTGAAATACAAAAGTGTCAATTTTGATTCAAATGTGTGAACTCTCAATCTAAATGTGTCAATATCTAATTGTTACATTGTGTATTTAGATTTTTTTTTTCTTATTGTGTATATAATATCTAAATCCAAGATTAATGTATAGTTGCCACAATATTATTTTTGTATTTGTAAGCATGATATCACTATGACACTCATTGCTAAATATATCAAGATTTAAGAGATGCAATAAAATAAAAACAAGTGACAATAATAATTGTATTCTAAAGTTGTACTTTTTAATAAATATTTAAGACAACATAACTAAAATAAAGTCTCCTTCATCAACATCACTCCCACTCTCAACATTATGTTTCATATGTTCTTATTGTTCTTTAATTGTTGCAAGGACCTTCTCATTTATTTTTATTTTCTTTCTCATCCATTGACCCTTGGTGACCATGCCCATACGATGCTACTAACATGATCAATGAACATATTTTCTTCTGAACTAACAACCCATTGTTGTTTTATATTTAAACATTTTTTATACAATTATTTGTTAACCTTTGATGTTCTAGTTGGCTTCCACCATTAAATCTCTACTTTGTTAGACTTTGTAGTAACTTCTAGATCTCGATAAACACTTCCATTTTCCCTACCCAACCATATCACACAATCTTGATCTAGTGATTGTACTATGAGCATGTGTCCCTCTACAACATCATTGTTTGAAGATAATTTATATCTAGGCTTGTTACATAGAGGTTGAATGTCACAATCCTCAGTTGTGGGGACATTTTTCCTCAAATATGCTTTTATAACTTCATGTGAGGACTTTATAGGAGCATTATTTATTATTTATTGCATCATGGATGAACATAAATTCATCGTTGAGTGCTCAATTCCCTGAAAGAGAGTGTCCAAAGCTTTATGTATAGTCTCCCAATAAATTATCTTGGGATGTCTATATTTTTCCCCTCCTTTATCAATCATTTTCTTCTAGAATGCAATACATGTTTCTAATGTATTTTTTATTTCATCCATATCATAAGGTCTCCTTACCTATATATATTTAACTATTGAGGTTGCCCCATTGGTAAGAAAACAATCATTAGGCAAAGAATTCCACATATTAATAAGAGGTGACCACTTTTCATCTTGAAGCAAGGATTTGTATTGCATAGCTGGCTTGCCATCAATGAGCTAGAATTTGAAGAATCAACATCCTTTGATACTAGTGATCTTGGAGTTACCCTCCAAAGGGTGTGGTTCCACAAAGCTCTTGAGGTCAAAAAATTTATCAATTAAATATGAGATATAGGAATTGTGATTCTCACATGTCCTATAAGTGTCCATCATCTCTGGCATAGAAAATATGTCTTTTCACATTAATTTAGTTGATTACCTCCCATAAGTTCCATCTATGTGTTCATGTGTGTGTCCCGCTTGGAAGAATCCAACTTCAACAATGTCAAACACCTCCCTTGATGTTAAAAGGGATCAAAATGAAAACACATAGTGATTTTTTGCTACCCCCCGACAATTATGTATTTGCAACAATAATATTGGTGGAAATTGTCTAATTGACCAACAAAAGTTTGTATTATTAAGATTTATCTCTTGTGCTTGCATATCATCTTGCCTATAGATCAAACATTTTTCATAAGACTTAGACTGTAATAGAGCTTCATGAAATGGGTGCTTTGATGTTCCCATTATGTACAACAAATTCCCATATTGATCCATTGTTGGTTCTTCAATATCCTTTATACATTTATCCAATGAAGCCAGAGTAAAATTTGAAATCATTTCCAAGAAGGAAATGTTAAAGCGGCCAAAGCACCTAGTCTTGTGTCCATGTGTAAGCATACCAGTCAAAGAAATGGGAAGATTCATGACAATACTAATAGCCTTTTCCTTCTTACCCAACCTTTGTATAAAAGTATTTGACTTATCTTTCTTGTCATGCACAATGCTCAAGTGAGTTCTTGGACTATTCTCTGAACATAATATGGTGATAGTACATAGTACATATGGTGACAACTTTCAATATAGTGATTATGAGTTATCTGATCTTCTCACGTCATTTTTCTTCGGTTGAACTAGTGGTGTCCCTTAGCTTGTTCATGATTGAAATACAATCATTACACCTAAACCATGCAATACAATAATGGTATAAATCTCTTCTTTTTATTACATAACATTTAAACCATGCATTTAGATAAACATCCTATGTGTCAAAATTCATTGTAAGTAGAGTTTCCTCATTTTATTCTCCTTGTCTAGCAATATGAGCATTTGATTCTAAAGAATTTAATACAAAGTCTCTTTTTGAATTATTCATGAGATACCTTTTTTTTGTTTTCTAGCATGTCTATGACCTACAAGACTAGCTTATGGCTCATAAACTATGACCCAAGTGTTATAGCCTTAATTTCCACCCTATAGGGCCATATGGAAATACAACAAAAGATGTAAGCCAATACATGAATCTACTGAATATTTAGATAATTTTTGTAGGGTGTCTCTTGTCATGCATGGAAAAAGGGATACATGTCATGGATCATCTATAGTGCAACCCGTGACACCCTCTATAACCTTCTATATTCATGAAGTTTTGAAGAAGAAAGCGAGGGATGAGTTGGTTCTTCATGGCATGAGACTTATAACTCACATCATTCGAGTCTCCATTGGTCTCTAGGATATCTAGAAGCCATCCCAAGCCTCTTCCAAGAATATATACAAAGAAGACAAATCTTGAGAATGAGGGGGAGAATCATTTATAGATATATGCGTTGGCATTTTTGTAATGTCCCCTTCCAATTGATCATGATAGAGGATGACTCAATAGCCTACATGACTCCCATAGGCTATAGTCAACAAGGAAAAAGGGAGTCAAGGAGGTTTATTTAGTGTCACTAGGTTAAAAGAACAAAAAATCYCAAAAGTGACATTAAATAAAATAAATAATTATATTTAAATGGAAWTAGAGGGAAAATGAATTAAAGGTTTGATTAAGATCTTGCTGGTGGAAGAAGGAATGGTTTTTCCTCTCTAGTGTCATCCTCACTCCGCTTCAAGGCTTGTGGGATGCTGAAACTGTAAAATGACACAAGACAACGAAGTGAAAKAAACAATTTATACTCAACAAAACCTATGTATGTGATCAAGGAGCCATAAAATAAAATAGGGACAATTTTATGGGAAATAAATATATTGTTGTATTAGAAATATGAAAAGGAGAATACAACTGAGGCCTTGATGTTGTAAGGTCCCTTCCAATAGTTCCTTGCTTCCCACACACTTCTTCTTCTTGGATTCTGAGACTGTATATTTTAAAGTCACTCACAGTCTATCTTGACAAAGAAAATATCAAAGACAACATAGGCCGAAAAACTCCAAGGCACAAAAATTAATCAAACCCAATCAAGCTAACTTTCCCAAGATAACTTTCCTCACGAGAACTCCTCTTCTTTTATAGGCTGAAAAGGATAGGGTGAGGAGGTTAGGATGATCCCATGAGATCAGGGATGCGACTCAGATCCAAACTAATCAGAGTCCAACTCACGCTCGAAACTTCTATTCTAGAAGGATCGAGAAGCTTTTGTTTTTCCTTCGTACGGAAAATCATCGCACCCTTAATACTCAGCAGAGTGTGACGATGTCACAAGCCAGTGTGGTGTAGCCCATGAAAATCCTAGATCTTCGCACCATTAACACTAAATAGAGTGCGACGATCCCTCTTTATAAGTTTTTTACAAAGGAAAAGATCATTTTCATCTTTCTGGGAAAATATGTCTTCATTCTTCTTCATGGATTCAATTCATTGATCCTTCTAAAGAAAAAATGATAGGTTTACATCATTAACAATCATAGGGGTGATGAAAATAATGTGTAACAGAGGAAGGTCTCACCATAGATGTAGAGGGGATCACAAAGACCATAAGGTCTTGTGTCGGGGATGAAGGACTCAACAATCCATGATCCATTTGGGATGGAATTCACACATTCCATATCTAGAAGATTACTGTTATTAATAAGTAAAAAAATACACACACATATCCAAATAACACATGATAGACACACCATAGATAAGAATTGCTGCAACTTTATTATTCCTTTCATTCCATTCAACACAAACATACAATAAACAAACTTTATTTGACAACAACAAAGTCACATATCTCTTCTGATATAATTCCCTAGAAATACAACATATTGTGCAGTGCACATCCTTTTTAGAATTCAGACATATGACAGACTCAGACTTATATTAAGAAGCATTACAACATTACAAAAGTCTTAGAGTAAGCTTGATTATAACAATTCAATGGATCTCATATAACCATCTAACTCTATCTCTGATGTTGTTGCTTCCTTTTATAAATTTCTTCGCTTAGGAGCTCAGCCTCTTTCTTCTATTGTCCACTTGCTCGACTGACAAACTGAATTGTATGCTTCTAACACTTGCCTACAATCCACATAGTCTTCAGAAATCAGGGAAATATTAACTTCCTCTCCAACTCATAATTTTTAGCTCCACGATCGCTTGTGTTGTTGGTCATAATCATTCGATAATATTTATCGATGATTCCTTGATTCTGGTGTGTGGTTTATTGATTTTCGGTGCAACTAAAAACTTGGACCGATGCACATATTTTATATCTTGAACCTGACATGCAATATCAAAACTTGGACCATCTTCCATTCCTTACCCTTCTCTATAAGTTTATCTTAAGTGCATGCAAAACTTGAAATGAACACACACAAAACTTGGAATGAGTGTGCACAACTTTGTTTGTGCGCATGCATGAAATGAACCCAAAACTTTGGGTGCCAACACTATGTTTCCAAAATTCAAAGGTGTTTCTCCATCTATATTAGTTGAAGTTAAGTTTCCTAGCTTGGTTGAAGATTTGAGCAGGATCAAGGAGCAAGGGGAAAATAGGAATGTGTCTACACTAAGAGGTAATTGTATTGATGTAATTCCATTATTCAAATTAAAAGATCATTGGTTTTCCCCTATGAATGTTTCTTTTCATTCATAAATGTTCAAATCTAGTTTATTTTATCATATATGAGGTTATATCTAGGATATATATAGGATTATAATGTTGATATTATGGTAGCTGAAGGAGGTATTTACCTCCACGTGTAAACCTGATGAGAATAGAATATTCCAAGAAGTAAGAAGAAACCCTAACTGATTGGTTAATAACCCTAGAAGACAAGTAGACTCAAGAGAATGAATTGTATTAGGTTATTATCCTCCAAGAGTAGAAGTTGGCTAAAGGAAATGTTATATACTAAAGAATTAGTACCTAGAATGAGAAGTCGGCCCAGGCAGTCTGCCAGAAATACTATAAATATAAGAGGCCAATCCTCATTCTGGCCAGTATTCTTAGAACTGCAGAAGCAACACTTGTGCACACTGCAGTTGGGCAATTTGTGCGCAAGTTTGGAGGAGAGCTGTTGTTGCAGCTACTGCAACTAGAAGATTTCAATTTTGTCTTGGAATCTCTCTTGGTTATGGTTTGGACTCTCTGATCAGCTCTTGTTAATCTTGTTTGGTGTGTTATCCTTGGAGAAAGGTGTTCCACCTTTGTTTGGCTATCCAGTCTAGGGTTTACTTCCAGAATGATTATCTATCAAGGTTAAGGTGCTTGGGGGTGGCTTCGACCTATGGTTGGGTGACAATAGTGATATTGTCTATGTTTAAATGAGCACATCCATTATATTCTAATAGGTTATGGGCCCAAACTATCTTTCGACAGTATAACTACTGGATGATAGATTGGGAGGATTTTCTTAGTTGTAGTTGCAGTTGTAGTCAGTTTCTATTGCAGCAATGAAACCCTAAATCTCTCGTTGAGGCACCTTAAGTGAAGATATTGACCTAATTCTTGGATAGACTAGTGCACCCTAGCCTAGTGCATCTCCTTGTACTCTCAGTAAGTTAAGACATCAAGTTTGAGTTTTTGGTCAAATCTAGGGTTGACCAAGTCAAAGCAGCAATGACTTACTTTATGAAGTCATAAAACAAGTTAGATGGGGCTTCTAACTTTAGATCATGGAAGACAAGGATTGATCTCATCCTTGCCAAGAATAAAGTGTTGGATATCGTGAAAGGAAATATTGTGGACCTAGATTTTGAAGAAGGTAAACAAAAGGAACCTCAGAACGTTGCAGTTATGGAGAAGTTCAAAGACAGTGAAATCAATGCCATGAGTATCATAGTGGATTCTATAAAAGACCACTTGATACCCTACATATCCCATATTGATTCATCTAAGAAGATGTACGATGCCCTAACAAACCTCTTCTCAGTCAGAAACATTGGAGAGGTAATAAGTCTGAAGAATGAACTCTGTGACATGAAAGTGAATGATGATGACATCATATCATCATAATTTTTGAGAATATCTCAATTGAGATATCAACTACAAGCCATTGAAGAGATCGTTTCAGAGAAGGAACCGGTAAATATAGTACTCAAAGATATTCCCAAGACATGGGATGCATTTGCCGCAAGCATGAACACAAGGAAGGAGTATCCCACATTTAAAGAACTTTGGACTTTATATGCACAAGAAGAATCAAGGATCAGTGCAAAAGAGAAACCCCAAAATAAATATGATGATCAAGCCTTCACAACAAAGTTCAAGAATTTCAGGAATAAAAATAAGTTTGGCTCCAGGAAGAAACCAAATCAAGAGAAAGATATGTCAAGAATACAATGCTTCAATTCTCGAAAGTATGGTCACTATAAGAATCATTGTCCCAAGTTAAAGAAAAGGAAGGAAACACATGAAGCACCAGTTTCTGAAGAAAGGGAACCCTTAAAGAAAGCCAAGCAGGACAAAACATACTTCTTCTTCTAAGACAAGGTAACAATACTCTTCATAGTTCTTGTATATACCATGTTTTTTTGTACATATCTTGCATATCTATTGCCTAGAAGATAATATGTTCAAAGATAAACTATACCTATGGAAGAACAACAAGACAAGGATTGCTATCATAATGACTACTGTTATCACTGGAATTTTGTCCGCAAAAAGTTACAAGAATCCAACATCTCCAAACACCCATTAGTTCATCCATGGACCAAAAAATGCATTTCCAAAGGGCACAAAACTATACAACTGGTTATAAAATCAGCATGCACTAAGAATATAAAGGAAGCGTGTGCACGTGCGCTAGTTGAAAATGCTAGAAAAACGCACATGCGCTCAATGCGCGACTGTAGACGGAAAAAGCCACGCATACATCAGAATGACACATTTATGATTTTGGTCGGCCTTCCACCCACTTCTGGTTCATCTCCCAAGTTGATTTGACACCCGAATCCGAGTTGAATCCGAGTGGGGGGCTGGTCAAAGACCTAAGGGTGCCCTAAAGAGCCCCTTGTTCACACTAAAGACTGGTTGAATAATGCCTCAAATCTTTTCTATAAAAAGAGGCCATGGGTGCACTATATTTCTAAGAATTCATTTGTATTTCTATGCTACCTATATTCTCTTGGAGGAACCTCTTTCGTCATTAGAGCATACAAGCATCATCTCATTTAGCCATTCACATCACCTCTTGAGTGAATGAGCTTTGGATTTCTTCACCATTTCCTTATAGTTTGTTATTTGTAAGAAGAGCTCAATTATTGGGGGTTCAAGAGCCCTCCCTTGGAGGAAGAGGGGACCCATAAGTATCCCTTTCTCTTTGGTGTTTTCCCACTAATACAACTTATCCATTGGTGGCATGAATGTTGTTTATTTTTTGGTTCTATTTCCCTTATGCACTCTAGTTTAGTTTCTTTTATTGTTATTAGCTTAGTTGTTTGTTTATTTCTTACGCTTGGTGTTTTTAACTCTTGCGTTCATTTCTGTCCTGTCTAGCTAGCCCAACTTGACTTGTAGGTGTTCTTCTGTTGCTCACTTAGGTGACGAAAGGGACACAATAGATTGGTGACTCCACTGGGGATATGTATCAATTTCCTCCTCATTTGGGTTGTTTGAACACTTATTTTTGGTTTATTTAACTTGCAGGAACCATAACGGTCCATGCTTGCTTGCAAAAATCTAAATTCGGAGCTGAGCTAAGATAATTTCATCCGAAATTTTCTTCCCGGCTGTGTAACAAAAAGTGCGCAGGTGTTTTAAGCCACAGGCGCGTCTTTCGAGCATGTGCGCCAAACTCACTGTGTTGCTCAGCGTATTCTACGCACCTGCGCCAACAAGTCATTTTTTATTTGCGCATTGGTGCCACATGCCCTCTGTCTACTCTTTGACCTGCGCATCTATCCAGAAATTCACACATTGTAAGGGCTTTTGTGATCTATTGAAGGCCCATAGCCTTCTTAAGCTTGATTCTATGAAAATTGTAATATGCACCACAGTTATATTCCCTCTCCACATGAAGGGTTAGTCAAAACATAGGCACGTAGGGTGGTTAAAGTCCATATTTATCCTCTTTTTTCTTTCATTTTGCCACATGGATGGCTTGCTTTGATTAAAGTTAAGTGGGAATCATTCTCTATCATATATATGACCACTTACATTGGGACCATAAATTGAACGTCAATTATTGAGTATGCTCTTCTCTCACGCCATAGAGCAATCTTGAGAATCAAAAAAATGATTGAGGGGAAATTTCATCTCCCTTAAAAGGAAAAATATTTAGGAGAGGACAACAACCCCCTCAGGAATCCTCTTAGTTTTTTTTTCAAACACATCTTAAATTTTTAAGGGCCCATACATGCCCACATGCTACAAAGATAGGATAGTTTTGAATCTACTTTCTTAGATTACATCACTAGGGAAGTTTAAAGGTTTTGTAACGGGCCCATACATCCCCACATGTCCACAATCTAGGATAGTTGTTGAAGCTTTCTTAGATTAAATCACTCTAGGGAGTTAAAGGATTGGTAAGGACCCATATGTCCACATGCTAGTTCTCTAGGGATTTTAGAATTTCGCAAGGTTGTACCAATGGCATTTAGTAAATTAGGTAATGAAGACTTGTAAGGACCACACGAAGTCCACATGCAACAAGGTGACACCTAACTTATTAAAATTTTGGCACACTTTCACTTGTTCACACACAAAGTCACTACTCACTCAAATAGTTTCATCTATAATCGTGGAGGTTGAAGTAAGTTTCCTCCAAAGGGATCCCGAAATGCCCCACCCTTTTATTGACAAAACTATCCACTCCCACTTAAATTCAACAAGGTTGGTTCATACCCCCAATCTCTTAAACAACCACATATAATTTTTTTCTAAAAACCCACTAAGTTTTCCTCCATAGGAGGTGCCAAAATAAATTTTTTAGTCTAGGTAGGATCTTGGGGATAGGCATCCAAATAAATCCCCGCTATCTGGTTCTCACATCTTCAAATAGTAGAAGTTGTCAAATAGGGAACTTTAAATCCTCCAAGTCAAGTGTTCCTAACACCATAAGGTGGGGAGATACCCATTAAGGGTCGAAGGTCGAGGTCTGGTTGTTCTGTGCGTCTCCCCTTGAGGCACCCACCTCTTGGATGGGATCCAGCTTGTGATCCATTTCTTAGGCTGAAAATCTAAATGCCGCACTTTGATCGAGGTACCCAGTGACCAAATTTTAGGACATCTACCCAAGTGGAAATTGTGGGCTACAATTGCACCTTGATTAGATTTTGTGTGGCTATTGGGAAATATCACCATCTCTTTTGGGATATGCCCCCTCTACCCCTCATTATAACTGATTACTTCATCCTTCACTAGTTCCTCTTCCAGTGGCTTCAGACCCCACTGTTGAGTGCTATTAGAAGGTCTAGTGCTATTTTTAGAGGAAGGACATTACGTCTTTTAGGACACAAGCATTTATTTTCTTTGTTCTCCCACATGGACAAAATCTACCTACCCACATGTATGCTTCTTTATCAATTGATTTATGTATGATGCCCTTGTGATTACATGCGATTGTGAGATATATTGTGAAGGTCCAAAAATTATAACAAACACTCTGGTTCATTTATTGCTCTCATCACCATTTACACACACCCACTTTGCTAGTCGGACATCATAGGGGACCTACAGAATCCCCGTCATTCTAGATGCTTGCTAAATCTCCCTCCCATTCTAGGGGGAGTGCCTAGTATTGCTAACTCATCGGCTCCACTTTCTCACACCCCTGTGAGTGATACCATCTTGGGATCTTCTTTGCTTGGTTCCACTTTACTTGGGTCCACTTCCCAAGGTCAACCGCCCATTCTCTTTCCTTTGCAAGGAAGTAGGGGGCACACTTCTTCCCCAGGAGGAAGTACAACCCCACCTAACCCCCCTTAAGGTTCAGGTACACAAAACACTCACACTATGGCTGGAACTAATCCTCCATCGCCACCACATATGCCCTACTTGGCTTCCCTCAACATACCAGATCTAAATAATCTCACCATTGATCCTATATTGCACGACCCCACATGGCCCATAATGGCTACCAAACTACCTTCAGACATCCCCAAGTTTGAAGGAAAAACAAGAGATGACCCGACCAACCATATCATGAACTTCCACTTATGGTGCTCTTCAAACAACATCATGGATGACTCCACCCGATTAAGGTTATTACAATGCACACTCACTGGCCCATCAACCAAGTGGTATGTAGAAGAAAAATCTGGGTGCCATGTGACCTTTGAATATTTGGCCAAAGAATTTTTGACCTTCTTTCAACTACCAATCTGTCATGACAATGGTCTCGAATTGATCTTAGAGTTTAAACAAACCTATGTCATGCACATCGCTAACCACATTCATGATTGACATTGGCAACGTAGCCTATGCAAAGATGAAGCCACCAAGAAACAATGCCTCAATTGGTTTCTCAAATCACTTGTTTCCCTCCTTGCCAAGGATATGGCCACCACCTTCCCCCAGTCTGAAGAAGAAGCCATCGACAAGGCTCAATAATTCGAACTCATTTATTCACAGTCAAGATACTTATATATGGTACTACCTGATGCCCCGAGACCCGTGCCATTCGATCAAGACAAACCTGGGATGTCTCACTTAGCAGATGGGTTGATTGGTATCACAAAACACCACAATCCACACCTCCAACAACCGCCTATGTATGGAACACCTCAATATCTTTTGGTATATGGAGGACCTCCTTATTATCCTCCTCCCCCTTATCAACAACCATACCTTGTTTCCCTTCCTCCACCCATAAGTGGACCACTGTCGGCACCCACAATATGCCCATCTATCCAACCAAGTTCTGATACCCCCTCTACCTCAGCTTACACCCTAAGCACTAGTGAAAGAGTTACACCTTCCTATGTACCCTATAGACTATTGCCACCAAATAATCCATACTTTCCATTTCCTGGCCCTCCACAACCCATGGCTCCACCACAAGGACACCCACACACTGGGGTTAAATTTTTTCATCCCTCTCCCATTCAACAATATAAAAATTTTGAACAACTGAATACGGAAAATCTGACCCATCAGTCGAATAATGCCAAAAATAAAGGAAAAAAATAAAACAATAATAATCCAGTACCAGGAGGGAATCACCCCCAATAGAACCGACCTTCTGGGGGAAACCAGAATCAGGGGAACCAGAACCCCCAAGGGGGAAATAACAACAAACTCCAAGGGAAGAATAACAAAAAACTTCAGACAAACTTCCCTTGTGCCCTTGCGGTGAGTATGGCCATTATACTCACCATTTCCCTCAAATTGCCGACTTTAAATGGATGAAATAATTCGGAAATGGACCATGTTCCCCAACACCGCCTGCCCCCCTGGAGGCCCCTCAACAATATGTTCAACAACCACCCCCAACCGTGTTGAAAAACCCATTCCAAACCAAGGGGTTATGAACACCCAACATGAGAGGCATCCTTCCCCACCACAGATGGGACAACATCGAAACCCTGACCCTCCTGCACACCGCACTATCCTCCTCACTAGCAAGGAATAATTTCTTCTACAAATGCGCAATCGTCAATACAGTGCACCCCATGACTCCGTTCCCACTACCTTGAAAGCAACCCCATTCACAATTGGACCACCTTTAATGATTCCTCGCCCTAATATTGAAACACCCCTTCGTATCCCTCGCATCCCATTACGCTAGAATGTCAACAACCCTCAGGCTAGGGCGACACATAATTATAGTCTGGTCGATGACTTGGCACAATATCCTGCTTCCATGTCAGTTTTAGAAGTCCTTCAAACCTGTCCTACTCAACGGAAGTCATTACTTTCCGCCTTAGGGGCAGTCGACCCTGTTGATACTCGACTCATCACCTTTGATCTTGATAGTGGGGAACCTTGTCTCCCTGCTCTGGTCGCTTTCCAAATACCGGTTAAAATCTGGAACATCACAGTGCATCGCTACATCATTGATGAAGGTGCATCCACATGCATCATGTCCAAAAATGTATGGTATAAACTTGGCTCCCCTGAGCTCATACCATCCACCATTACTCTCAGATCTTATGATGGACGACCATCCTCTCCTGAAGGGCTCTTTCAAAATGTCCCCGTTGAACTCGGGGGAAAGACTATCCTCATTGACATTGAATTTATCGACACTCTGCTTGATTACAACATCTTGTTTGGACGTAGCTACATGTACGCTATGAAGGCTGTGGCCTCTTCTGTGTTTCACACAATGATGTTCCCCCACAATGAGAAGATAGTCACCATCGACCAAGTATCACATTATGAGCCCAACCCTTCCTCCAACATCGATAACATCCTACCCTTTGTCCACACTAATCACGATGCCTACCCACTCATCGAGATGTGTCTCAGAATTTTCAAAGACCCATCTTTGCTAGGAACATACCATGGAGCACCTCCACTCATACAACCCTCAGCACAAGTATGTGTCATCTCATCCAATGGAACATAAAATGACAGTTCCCTTCCTCCCACAGAGGCTTCCTTACTATTTGACGTCCCACTCATCGCATAGCTCCTTCCTCAGGAACCCCCTGAGAACTCTTCAACTCCACCTGTTACCAATTTCACCCTTCCCCAAGTCCACATCCTAGTTTGGGAGACAGTCCCCAAGCCGTTACTCAAATCCCCTTATTTTACCCACCACCGGGCGTACAATATTTCCAGGTAGCCGAAACACTTACCCTTTCCAATATGGTGCTAGAAATCCCAATATGGTATCTACATCCACCTGTGATGGTCCCTCAACCATCCCTCCCTCCCCAAACCGAAGGAACCCCAATGCAAATTATGATACTTACTCCAACCACACCACTCTCACCCCCACTCTCTAGCGCCACTACTGCAGTTGGGGGCATAAGGAAGAAGAAAGAGCCCACCTCTCCACTTCCCCCATGATTTCAGCCTCCTTGTGCACTATGCGAGAAAGATAACCACCCCACCAATAAATGTTTGTCTCTCCCTGAGCTGCGCAATTTAATTCAACCCCCTTGAGCGACGACACTGCTCGTCGCTTCATCCAGTTCACCTAGTACTACCACTGCATCCACGATAGGAGGAAAAAGATGAAGAACCAAATTTTCATGTGCCATCTATTCAGAATATGGCCATTACACCCACCATTTCCCTGCGCTACCTCACTTTCGGTAGACACTAGCGTAGTACGTTAGATATTTCAACAAGAACCCCTTCCATATGCATCATCTCAAACACATGTCACTGACATCCACTATGTCACGAACTCAGTCAACGAATGGATGAGTTGTCCTTTCTCTCTCTATGAATCACTATATGACTTCACCTACCAGTGTTCCACAATTATTGAATATAGGCATCGTCAATTGGCCCTTATTCCCAATCCTCCCATCACCCCACCTCCAGTGATGCTAGTAGTCGCCCCTACTCCCTCTCCATATATGGTTTATATATTCTCTCCCGAGCCTGAGGCACTTCCCACTCCCCCATGGTTCATAGATGGTCTAGAGGAGGATTTTCCCCCAAATCCCCCCAATTCTCCAATTCATTTCCCCACGAAAGTCTTACACCCAACTACCATTTTCAACCCACAGTATATCAATATTTGGTTTATGTTGAGAGAACCATC
>ML785867.1:247272-259884 GCA_009831015.1 Picea engelmannii
TTTTGCAAGCTGCAACTTGCTGAGAGCACCAACTCTCTGTTTTTCTCTAGCACCCACTAGAAGGAAGCACCAACTCCCTGGTTTCTCTAGCTTGAACTAGAAGGAAGCACCAACTCCCTGGTTTCTCTAGCACCAACTAGAAGGAAGCACCAACTCCCTGTGTTCAAGCCCCCACTTGAACCTTTGAGGACACCACTCCTCCCTAGCACCTTCCAACCACCCTGGATTATGAATATGAAATACTGAAACCTATTACAGTGATATAGTGTTCAATAACAACTTACCAGTCTCATCACTATTCTGCAAGATTTTGCTACTCAGACTTCCTCGCTGTCTTCCAACATGCATCCACTGCCCATTCTGTTCTTCTGCTTTTTATGCTCTGTGCGCCATGTCCATTCACTGTATAGTTCTTCTTTTTTTCTTTTCAGCTGCTGCACTCTGATCCTTCTTCATGCATGAATCACCTTCAACAACAACATCCACAACAATTCCAACAACAACAACAACCTCATCTCTTCACTGTATCGTGTATATATAGCTTCTGTGCATCTTGTGCATGCAATATTTTCCATTCCTCTGCATACTCATACTGTTCCAATCTCCTCCGCATCTCAAGTGCTCTGTATGATCATCATCGCAACTCTTCATCTTCTCTGGCAGTTCAACCCTTGTGTCTATCATCACTAGGTGTTATGCCGAGATTCCTTTTTCTCTTTGGAAGTTGAGACTCTTAATATCCTCTGTTACAATCGAGCTCATTCTTTCTGTTTCAGTTACGATCTCCAACCCTCATCCAGCTGTCAATTTCCTCCATGAATTGTCTTCATTCCACTGGCAGATTCCATGTAACTCTTCAGCTCCTCTAGAAATCACACCGAAGTCTCTTCACATTCTCTGGTAGAAACCATCAATGGTTTCTAGCAGTTACACTATGAGGATCAACATTATCCCTTCGATCGTGCTCATGTTCACCTCTATCGTTGGATTAACTCTGATGAGTTCTTGCGTTATTTACCCGTTTTTCACTTTCGCAATTCAGAGATTTTGTGATGAGACATATTGAGTCTCCATGTCATGAGTTATGAAAATCCGAAACAGAGTTTTTCTATGCTGGATCCTTCGTTTATATGACCATGGCTATGACCAAGTGCTTATGCATAAAGTTCTTTCGCGATTTCGCATTTCATGAATCTGGAGATGAGGCATCTCGACTCTCCAAGTCACGATCCTCGAAACCCCGAAATGGAGCTTATCTGAACTGACTCCTTCCCTTCTCGTGACCATAGGCTGCGCCAAAAAGGTTCTTCATATTTCGCGAGTTTATAAAATTCATCGCGTCTGATCAATGATTGAAATCTCCATAGATCCGATGGTCTAGATCTTATTGTGAATTCACATCTCGCGATTCCTTAGATGGAGGTTCTTGTCACTCCAATTCACGATAGGTGAAGCTTTGAGATGGAGCTTAGATCAATGGTCTCGAATCCTTGGTGATCTGATAGTCCAGATCTTATCGTGAGTTCACATCTCATGATTCCTGCGATGGAGGTTCTTGTCACTCCAAGTCACGATACACGAAACTCCGAGATGGAGCTTAGATCGATGGTTCACATTCTAGGTGATCTGATGGTCTTGATATTTTTGCGATCTTGCATCTCGCTCTTCCTTAGATGGGGGATCTCATCACTCCAAGTCGTGATAGGCGAAACTCCAAGATGGAGTCAAATCAGGGGTCTAGATCAAACCTCAATCTGATGGCTGAGATTGTTTTGTGATTTCACATATCACGAAATCGAGAGGTTAGGGAACCCCGTTCCTTTGAATTTCTAGTCAACGACATGATGATCTTTCACCACATGTCGTATGGATCAATGGTCCATGACTGTCCCCGATGGACGGGTAGGATTCCTTCACAGTTTTGGGGAGTTGGATGACTCTTGGACTTATATGCCTTGCAACTTCACCATATCTAACGGGTATTGAGACTTCGTAGATACCCCAGATCCTACGGTCCAGATCTTCTTGCGATTTTGGCACTTCACGATTTCGTCCACCTTCGCGATTTTGCTGTTCTTGCCATCGCTGTTCTTTGCCATCGCTGATCTTTGCCATCGTTGTTCTTGCCATCAATGACAAGCTTACTCGCAACTGTAAACCTATAACATAACTCATATCTTACAAAGCTTTTTTCCAGGAATACTGGTACATTTTTTCCTGGTCATACACATAGATTCCCGGCCTCAATCCATCTATTGTCGAACATCGTATAGAGGCATGGCCTAATATTACCCCTATATGACAAAAGCAACTTCCATTACACCCATCCAAAGCGACAACCATCAAAGACGAGATTGACAAATTACGCTCTGCAGGATTCATATACCCCATCGCATATACGTCATGGGTCTCTAACCCTATCCCTGTTAACAAAAAATAGGGCACTATCTGTGTCTGTATGGAATTTCATGATCTCAATCACACATGTCCCAAAGATAATTTTCCAATGCCCTTTATCGACCAAATTATCGATGATTGTGCGGGCCACAAGGCTTTTTCCTTCATGGACGATTTGTCTAGCTACAACCAAATTCAGATTCACCTAGCTGATCAATACAAAACCACATTCACTACCCCCTGGGGTAATTTTTCATATCGTGTCATGCCTTTTGGCCTCAAGAATGCCGATGCCACTTCCAACGTGCCATGACATACATTTTTCATGACCTGGCTCAAATCATCCTCACATACTTGGACGATCTCATCGCTCGATCCAAGAAATGCACTCAACATCTCGATGACTTATGCATTGTCTTTCACAGGTGTCGTCAGTACAATATTCACTTGAACCCCCTCAAGTGCATATTCTGCGTCACCACTGGACACCTCCTTGGGTTCATCGTTTCCCAACATGACATCATAGTGGACCCCCTCAAGGTCCAAGCCATCACAAAAATCCCCCTCCCTCGGAATTTATGTCAGCTGCAAAGCTTACAAGGCAAAGCTAAATTTTTACACTGCTTTGTCCCCGACTATGCCACTCGTGCATATGGTTTCCTTCGCTTCTTACATCATGATATCCCATTCCAATGGGATGAACATGCCCAAACCTCTTTTGATGATCTCAAAGCGGCCCTCTCCAATGCCCCATTGATTAGTCCACCTGACTATGACCGTGACTATATCATCTACTTATCGGCCTCAACCGTCTCCATAGTAGGATTTCTCATCCAATTAGGGGATGACGACCGAGAGCATGTCATTTACTATATTAGTAAAAACCTTTCAGGACCACCCTTGAAATACAATCACGAAGAGAAACTCGCCCTTGTAGTTGTCCTTGCAGTCCAGAAACTGTGCCATTACATCATACTTCGAACTACCAAGGTCGTAGCAGATTCCAAACCCATGTAATACTTTCTCAGTCGCTGGTAAATTAATGGAAAATTTACCCGATGGATTGTCATCCTCTAGGAGTATGACCTCTAATTTTCAACACCCAAGAGAAAGAAATCCCTCATCCTTTTTTAACTCATTACGACATTTCCTTTCGATACTACTAGCTCTCCCATCAATACCAACTTCCTTGACGAACATCTCTTTTTCGTCCCTTCGGATGATCCTTGGTACGAAGATCTCCTCATCTACCTCTGAACATAAAAGTTTGGAAACCACCTCACCCAGGATGATCATCGACATATTCACCACCAGAACCCTCGCTACCTCCTTATCGGTGATATCTTATATTGACGAGGGGTCGACACCATACTTCATCGATGTTTGACTATCGATGAAGCTGATAGAGTCTTGAATGAATGCCACAATGGCACCTATGGTGGCCAGCTCTCAGGGATTTCCACTGCCCAGAAAATCATTCGAGCAAGCTACTTTTGGCCCACATTGTTTCACGATTGCATCCACACTGTGAAGCGATGTGATAAATGTCAGCTATATGCCAACAAAGCAAGAGCACCACCTGCTCTTCTCCACCTAGTCACTACTGTTGGCCCCTTTTACAAATGGGGCATAGACTTCATGACTTGCAACCCTCCATCTAGAAATGGACACAAATACATCGTCATGGTAGTAGATTACTTCACCAAGTGGGCTGAATTCATGCCCACCTTCAACAACACTACTGACACTGCAACACATTTTTTCTTTAACCACATCATCTCCTTCTTCAGAGTACCACTACAGTTAGTCTCCAATCATAGGAAACACTTCAAGAATGAGTTTTTCATCAGACTCTCCTCTCCCATGAGTTCACCTCCCCATACTACCCTCAGTCCAACGGAAAGGTAGAGGCGGTCAACAAGGTCCTCAAAACCATGTTGCAGCGCACGATTAACAAACATAAGACCAATTGGAACCATATGTTGTTTTCCTCACTATGGGATTGTCACACGACATTTAAAACTACCACTGGTTTCACACCATTTCATCTTGTCCATGGGGTCGAGGCCACTCTCCCCATCGAGTGTGAAATCCCCACCTTATGCATCGCTATTAAGATATTACCCGACACTGCTCCAATGGAACAACGTTTTCTGAACTTAGATTCGCTGGATGAAGACCATCGGTCTTCCTTACAGAACAATGAAGCAACCAAAAAATGGTCAAAGGCCACCTTTGATCGCCATGTCAACATTTGATTATTCAACGGAGGCAACCTCTTCCTTGCTTATGATATCACTCACGATACTCTCGGCCATGGAAAATTTGAATCATTATGGCATGGACCTTACATCATCCAACATTGCCTCACTAAAGGAACATACATCCTGACCTCTCCCGAAGGCCACCCTCTCAAAGAACCCATCAATGGGTTGTACTTAAATAAATTTTATGCCTGAGCGTAGCCATTCTACGCTAGGATTTTTCTTTTTTACACTTTTTATAGAGTTTTTAATCTTTTTTTCCCTCCATGCCTTGCGTCTAATCTACCATTTGTGTTATTGACAGATGCCTCCTCCATCGGCCTACCACATTGGTTATGCTGACGAAGCTAGCCGTTGGACACAGAATCTTGCTTTGGCCACTTGGGCCCTCTATACCCCCTCACATGAACTGCTCCAATCCAATGACATATTCTTGGGCTTAGCAACCAACAACCAAGCAGAATACACAGTCGTCATTGGCCTCCTTGCCGAGGCCAGTCACCGCCATATTCGTCACCTTAGCATCTTACTTGATTCCCAACTTGTTGTCCTCCAGCTCAACAATGTGTACCGTGTTCGCGATCCTTACCTCTTCCACAAATACCTGCAAGTTAGACTTTTATCTCGACATTTTGATTCAATCACATTCATACATATCCCAAGACAATGCAATCAAATAGCATATAATATGGCTAACCTAGTGTTAGATTGACATTTATCACATCAAATTACCATTACACATACATAACCTATCAAAAGTCTGTCACAACATATAAATTAGACATCATAAACAACATCACAAAAACATCAACATTTGTGAACATCACAAGGATCTAAAAATGTATATCCATCAATGTGCCATCAATGTTTACAAAAAATAGTACAACATGTAAAATATCTATAGGCAAGTGAACCACCTCACCCCTATAAGTACAAAATCAGTGTCACAACACCGTATACAAAATGGGCTCACAAGCCTCTATAAATACAAAAATGCATACATCAAGCACTCATGGTGCCGCTAGAGCACATCCACCAAGTCCTCTATCCAGTGGTGGGGCCCCATTAGCTAGGGGTCTACCCGGTCCAGGAGGCAGTCTCCTTGTCATCGCTGTTGCTGCTACCGCTTCTCAGCGGATCAAGGTCCACAACTCCACCGAAAGACCCACACACTGCTCCATGACCCCCTCATCTTGAATCTGGGTCCACATACCCTCGGGTACTCCCTATAAAACTGCCTCCAATTGGTGGCAAAAGTCCTCAAATACCCCGCTGGCCTCGACAGAAGGTGCACGTGAAGGTCCTACACTAGGGTCATGATAACGTCACCTCCTACTAGCTCTATCGACATCTGTGGGCCTAGCACCTGCCTCCTCCCTCTAGCACCTCTTGCCTACTCGAGGGTCCTCTTGCGATGGTCTCACTAGCCCCTCATGAGCCGAAGCTCTAACCAACTCCATCTCTCAGCCTCGGGGCCCCACATCTGCACATAAAATCAACAAATGATAATATAAAAATCCATCCATACATAATACATATGTGATACTATCTAAAAAATCAAATCATCAAATACATCAACATACCTATGTGGTCCCAAACCAACCTCTCCAGGAGGTAATACCATGTCGAGATCCTGACGATAGTCCATCCCACCATACGGATATCGTAGGATGATCTATGGCATCTAACGCCACACATGTGCTCCATAAAGTAATGGCCACCCTCCCCACCCCCATGATGCACCAAGATCGTTTCCCACCACATCAATCATGACTCTCATGCCCCTAGCACATCCAACAAAACTCTAAGGTGCAACATAGGCACCCTCTCCAAAAACCAGGCCACCAAGATAGACCCGAAGGCAAAATCACCAGAGTCAGTAGCTCAACACTGGTTAAGCTGCCCAATCATCTTGGTATGTAGCATCAAGCCCTAGGCAAAATGATCTCCACATAGGGCCCTCTGTATGATCCTCAACTGACCACCACTGATCTGCTGAGTAGTGAGGGACCCATAAACTCTCACAATCATCACTACAATGCAATGATGCACAAGGGAATTCATCGCCCCAATCCTCACCATTGAGCCAGGCATAAATTCCTCCCCAGTACAATATGTCCACGCCAGGTCTGCCAACTGTCCATCCCCTAGCAACACAGGCTCAGTAGGTAGAGGACTTCCCTGAAACGGGAGCCTGGTCAAAAAATATACATCCTCTGTTGCAGAGAATGTGATTTTCTCTCCTCATACAATGAAACACTACCAATCAATGCTCCACATTGAGATCAGGAATTGTAGCAGATTCTCCTGCACCCGCAATAGTGAACAATAAAAGAACTTTAGCAGCCCATAGGCTGTGAAAGTCCCCCACACACCAGGATCCTCATCTCTAACTGTCTCTCTCAGATGCACCTAGTATCTCTCCCTCCAGTGGATTGACATCCTCAACTGATCACTTGCACCCACATAAATAGTACCTTATCAGACTTCACAACCCATAAAAACACCAAAATATCCAAAAAAGACAAGTTTTTACACCCCTCAGCTTTGCCTCAAGGGCGTAACTGTTTTACCCACATGTGTGCACATATGCATGCCTGTTCACTCCATAGTTGTGCATGCATGCACAACTGTGGGCAATACAGGGGTACATGCATGCGCCCCTGTCACACACATAGATGCGCATCCCGACGCGCCTATTCGCTACATAGTTTCACACACATGCGCAACTGTCAGGAACATAGCCGTGCATGCATGCACAACTATGATTCAAACAGGCACGCATTAGATGCGCGCCTGTTTTCCCCACTCAAGTGCCCCCGTGTGCGGATATCCCAATTAAAGCCGTGCACTCATGTGCGTGGATCATTCAATTGCCTGCACACTGGGGGGCCCACCCACACATAATCCTCCTGTACGACCATCCGTATAACCCTGCCCAAAAAAGAAATCCTACTTATTATGCATGAGGATATGAACACTAACCTAACACTCGCTAATCCTGGATCGACTGGTTCAATCTCCCAGAATCTCAAAATATCTCCTCAAACCTCTTGTCAATCCACTATGGAAGCAGGTACAAATGAGGTGGCAATGTGGGCCCTACAACTATATATAATCCCTTTTGCCAAACTTCCATACTCAATTCCAGGAGCTCCGAGGGTCCATCTTCATCCACGGGATCAGGATCTCGCCACCTACATAGTCACATTCCCCGGGCCACCATCCATCCTCAGTCCTCGGGGATAATTTTTCTCATATCACACCTAGGTACGCATGCTGATGATTCAAAATTCTCAAATAAATGTTATATGTTCCTTACTTTCAGATATCATTCATGGTAGGTATTTGTTTTTTTTTTTATGTGTGCAGGTACTTGGTCATCACCCACCAGCGCAACTCTTTCAGGTATATGATCGATACTGGCACGTAATCATTCCATTTGAATATCAATTGCATCTCCCAGTCACACCCTACGATATTTTCCTTTATGGTCCCCCCATACGGCTCTGCAGTACTGTTGGCATAGGGGGAGACCCAGGGTTCAACACTACAACAATGCACCAACAAAGACCTAACTACCGACCCTTTCAACAACACCTGTGAAGCAAATGAAGTCTCACCTGAGGTAGAGGTAGGGGTGATTGCGAGACTCAGGTGTCTACACCCTTAGATGGGACACAGATCTGTGATTATAATACTTAATAAATCACTTAGCACTATCAGTTCCTCAATATGCAATCAATATCCACTTCGCTGACAAAACATAGCTTCAAAGAATTCACACTAATCTAATGTATTTAATCACTTAGCCTAGGTAAATAGATCAGATCGAGCAGATCAAGCACTAAGCATAGCCATATAGATCAGATCTAACATTCTCACATATAAGAAGCACAAAGCATAAGTAGATCTATCTAAATACATCAAAGCACTTAGTAAATAACATGTGAACACATCAAGATAAAGCACAAAGCAACATAACACAGTGTTTACGTGGTTCACCCCCACCCTGGGGATACGTCCACCAAATCTTCTCCTTTATTGTCTTCAGTCAATCAGTTACAAGAAAAGAGCCTCAAAACCCTTACTCCGCACAAGACAAGATCTACACAACTGGCTAGATCCTTCTTCCTTGTGTTACAACACTAAGCCTTCCAGAATCTGCTACACATACCCGCACTTAGCTCTGTAAGTCTCTTACAGTCATGCACAAAGCACTTACAAAATCTACTTGCACTTAGCATACATTCACATCACATAGATGCACCACACTTATATCTAGCCTAAGAGTCTATTTATATATTACAAAATAGGCCTAAACATGGGTAAACCCATGGGCCAACATCCCAATCCCATTACATAATCCCAAAAACACAAAAAGGACCCAAAAAGGGACTGAGATCCCGTGATCTCCGCTTCTTCTTCCACTCCTCCTTCGACGGACTGTCGAATTCCCAAAATAGGTCAACATGACCAAGAATCTCCCAAAACTTGGTCAAGGGCCAATAGCCCCCCAAAACTCACCTGTGACTCGTCCCGATTCACTTTGGTTTGATCAGTTCTGCTTCGAATGCCTCGAGTTTGGCTCGAGTTGCTTCGACTTGCTTCTTTGCTATGGCTTCTTGCTCAGCGAACTCCTGGATCACTACATCATTCACTGGCCCTTCTAGGAATTGTTCTGCTATAGTGACAACCTGTTCTAGCTCTTCTCCTCAGATTTCAACCTTTGTGAACAATTGGCATGCCTTATCTTGCACAAGTTGGAGCCATTGAGTTACTTCCATAAATTTTCTCTGGATCATATGAATCTACTGCTGGGTGGTGCGTTGCTCTTGATATCTCTTCATTCTGTCTACAACTAACAGGGCCTTCATATGCTCTTGTAGTGTGTCTGCGTGCTGCTTCGCTTCCTAGAGTTGCAACTCCAGTGCCTGCATTTTCGGATTCTTAGTGAGCTTCTCATATGTTTGGGTGCTACAGTTACTCAGCTTCTTGCATTCTAGGGAAAGAGCTTTTAGTCTGTCAACTGTGCTGTGGGTAGTTTCTTCCCTTAGGTCTCTTATGTCTTGTGGGGTCTCGGGAACTACGCATAGCTCCAAATCTGCTATGCATTGTTGTAGTTGCTGAATCACTTCTCCAAATTGTGCCACCTGCTGTGGGACTCTCTCTTCGGCCTTTACTTCTACAACTGTCACAGAGTGAAGTGATTTGTTGACCCTTTCCTTTACTTTGAGTTGCTTCGTGAGAAACGTTTCCTTTTCTTTCTACAGCTAGAATTTTTATTCATCCCACTTTGCTTGGAGATAAATCTTTTCCCATTCTGTAGTATTGTGTTGCTCTAAAAGATCTCCCTGTACTTGTGCTAAATCCTAGGTGGCTTATGTTGTTTCCTCCTGTGCTTGTCGAAGGCGAGCTTCGACTGTATCAACAATTTAGTGGAGTTGATTTGACTCATCTCTCAGTTCTAGTGTTTCCAATGGTAGAGGATATTGGAAACTGCACGACTGGACTATAGTGCTTGCTGCACCCCTTGAAGTTCAAACTTAATTTGATTGTATATCTCCTCTTTCTTAGCCTCTTTCTTCTCTTCTATCTCTAGTGACGCATCATTCAGGGCTGCTACAATGAAATTTAAGTCATCTGAGGTGAGGGTAGTCTGTATTTTGGTCATAGAGGCTTTCGATTTATTCCGAGAAGAAGGCTTCAGGGAGGAAACCTTCCTTTTCTTCGAGGGATCCTCCTCGTCTCTAGGCGGTGTAACCTCACCTTTCATCTTTTCAACTTCTGCTCCATCTATATCTCCACCATCACCTCCTTTCTCAGGTGATATGGAAGCAGTCTTCACTGAGGTACTACTTACATCTTGGGATTCTTCATTTTTCTTTATCTTGCTGGGTCTAGGTGTATCATGCGCTTATTTTGGACTGTCAATATTGGATATCTCTGCAGGGTCTTCTGGAATGAGGAGGACCACCAACCATTCTTTGGTGATATCCTCCAAGTCCTCCTTTTTCAGCTTGTAGTAATATTGAAGTTGCTGATTGTGCTCATCAGCGCACGCTGAAATATAAATGGAATGGCAGTCTGCGCTGAATTTCATTAAAGGCCGAAACCTGTGGAGAGTATTTGGCGTGATGCGAAGCTTGAACTGGATGGTTATCTTCAACTGGTTGTAATATGTGTGGAATACAACATTTGACTGCCATTTCTTGTTCATGTCATTGGAATACCACAATGTATTGAACTTCGCGGCCAAAGGTTCAAAGGGCTCGATGTCTGGGAAGGTCGCACCTTATGATATCTCCCATGTGGTGAAAGAGATCAAGATTAGAAGACAATTGAAGTGGAACTCATATCCTTGATCTTGCACTTCCCTATAGTCCAGTTCCAACTGGTTCACGAGGTACTTCACCCAATTCATTTGTAGGCCCTCTGCACACTTTCCTGCGAGGTCGACTACAAAACCAGTGACTTGGGTGGGTCGATTCTTGTAGACTAACTTTCCTGTGATCAAATGACATGCAAGGTGCATTGTGCCACTTTGGATAGAAGCTACCTTGTATCCTCGTGTTCCCTTCTCGACATCTCCGTAAGTGTCCTTGATCCTTTGTTCGAGAGCGCGGTCCATGGATTTTCCAGGATAGAAATATCGTGGGTTGGGTCCTTGCATGCTAAGCCCGATGATCTGATTTATCAATGTCGGATTCACTGTTATACGACAATTTAACCATAAGTATCTGCCATGGTAACAAGACAACAACAACTTGATGTATGCATTCACTTCTTGGTACCTTCCGAAGTGAGGAATCTTCATGACATTGAGCATTGTGGACTACACGAAGTTCATAGTCCATGATTGGGGAACTATCTTCAAATTATTTCCCTTTGTTCTGGACAGGTACTTATGTGGGGTGAGCATGTTGTAGACCTTCCTATCTCTGAGGTTGAAGTCGCTAAACTTCAACACTGCAATCTTTTCTTGGTCTGTGCGAACTGCGCATATCCCTTTCAGGAGGTACGTAGTGACCAAAGTGTACTCAAATTCTCTGGGCACACTGTCTCGATTGATTGCGCAGCTCATAGGTGGTAGATAGGAAAGTAAGATGCTTGGAATCAACTTAGAATTCATGAGATAGTCTTTGTGCTTGGTTCACTTTTCATTGGCTAGCTAGGATGGTCTGGCTCGAGTAGTGGACGAAGATGCTTTCACTATTCTTGTGGATGAAGCTTGGATACCTGTAGACATCGACATGACTCTTTCAGTCATCAGGTCAATCAAGACTTCCTCAACAACTCTTTCTGCATCGCTCAACTCGCCTGACATACACGCTCATGGTTAACGATCTTAGGTGTGGGGGGTAGCTTAGGCACAATAATGAGAGAGAGAACAGAAGCATGATGATCATGGTATAAACTCAATGCAGTATGCAGGCTCAAATTCTCAATTATCAAAAGTTCTCTCGGTGCGTGGCGTGGTGGGATAAATAGGTAACTCAACAACGAATCTCTTGCAACGGGTATGAGGTCTTCATTAACTTGGTTCTGTCCATTATGGAGTGGTCTAAATGGTTGGAAGGCGATATGGCTGGCCATAAAGGGATTTCTATCTGTTCGGAGCATTGATCTAATGGTTATAACGTTCCCCAATGGCTATATTGCTTCATCATGGCAAAGTGCCATGTGTCGCTGTTCTGATATCCCGACGAAGCTCCAATTTTGCATTTTTTCCTTCTGTGAGGTTCCCTTTGGAACTTTCTATAAATTTTCAATCTTATCCCTCTTCTTACTTAGCTTTCTAGCCTTCTTTCCAGTGAGCTTCATCTTGGTATGCCTTTTCCATTCTGATTCTTATCTTCTTTCAACATAGTTACTTCATGTTGTTGAAATTCTTTCCTAAGATTCGAGGGTGTTCGACAACACAGGTATTCCAACAGAGGACGAACACCTT
>ML785867.1:284686-295888 GCA_009831015.1 Picea engelmannii
AAAATCAAAATGTACAACAACAGGAGCAGTAGGTACCTCAAACACCTGCAAGTGTTGTTAGAAGATCTACCAGGTTAAGTATACCCCCTGAACGATACTCTCCTTCATTGTATTATTTATTGTTGACTGATTTTGGTGAACCAAAATGTTATGAAGAGGCAATGCAGTTGAGGTACAATTGACGTACCACTTCATACGATCTGCCTTGGAAGATGGACATTTGAAGTTGGAAAAGATACACACTAGCCATAATCTTGTAGACATGTAAACAAAGGGAGTAAACAGGGAGAAACTGAGTTCCTGCTCAGTTTCAGTTGGTCTTCAAGAATGAAGATGAAGATGAGAAGTTTTCCAGGTCCAAGAAGGTTCAGAGTCTAGCGTATATAGCAACGGTGGAGTTTTTGAGATCAATCTCCAAGTGGGAGATTGTTGGTTGTGGAGCCTGATTATCTTCCTGATTCAGAGGTCTTTTGCTTTCAGCCATGTTTATACCCCATGAAGTATTTACACCCCAGAAGTATGTACACTCTTCCACGCAGGGGAGTGCAGAGGGGGGGTACCCCCTCTGCGGGGTTCGGGGCGGCTATCCCCCTAGCTGGCGGGTTTAGGGGCAAGCGGGCCCCCAGCGGGGGTTCAGGGCCTAAGCCCCCGAAGGAAAAATTGCCTTGTAAATGTATATTGTAATTTCATTGTAAATCTGGACCGTTCATTATAAGGTCGCAGATCTAACGATAGAGATTACGTTAGGTTTTTTTCCCCTAGAAGGCAACCCTCTTTTATGGGGGAAATGTATTGTAGCGATGATTGATGGTGAATATTGTATTTTGAGAGAGGATACTGTGAGAGAAATAAGAGGAAGTTACAATGGGTTTTGCTGTAGGTTGTATCCCTTCATTTGCTGGATAATAATAAAGGAAGGACTTGGAAATTTCTCTGGTGGACGTAGCCCACACTAGGTGAATCATGTAAATTTGCGTCTCTCTTGTATTGTGTATCTTTTGTGTTTTGTTTCCACATTTGTTTTATTTTATTGCTCCACGGTACTATTTTTTAACATGTCTTTGGACAAATGATGTATGCATTGTGGTGGATGTGTTCCACTAATTATGAATATATGTCACTGATCAAGTATCTATGTGCTACTTGGTGTGGTAGTGTACCACTGAATTGTATTTGCATACTACTATGGATAGAAACAATTTTGTTTCTATTGAATGACATTGTTCCTATTGCCTTGAAAACTATCAGTAGTGTTGGAAATTATTATTAGCTAGATGGATGATGAATGGACAAAGATTCCCCAAACGAAAAATGGTCTAGGACATTTATTCTTCTAGAACATATGTCTGATTAGAAGAATGGTTCTTGTTTCACTCTGTGGAGTGAGTGACTTATCCAACATTATGTCTGATTAATCAGATGGAGTATGGTTTTGAGAGATGATGCGGTTGATGAAACTGATAGCGATGATGGTGCTCATGATCTAATCATGAGATAGTCTATACAACTATGCTGATGCTACTAGGTGAATGGTATGTTTGTGATCAATACAATTATCTTCAATACTTCCCTAGCTAGGAGGGAGTGTTGATATTATGGTAGTTGAAGGAGGTATTTACCTCCACGTGTAGACCTGATGAGAATAGAATATTTCGGGAAGCAAGAAGAAACCCTAACTGATTGGTTAATAACCCTAGAAGACAATTGAAATCAAGAGAATGACTTGTATTAGGTTATTAGTCTCCAAGAGAAGAAGTTGGCTAAAGGAAATGTTATATACTAAAGAATTAGTACCCAAAATGAGAAGTTGGTCTAGGCAGTCTGCCAGAAATACTATAAATACAGGAGGCTAGTCCTCATTCTGGCCAATATTCTCAAAACTGCAGAAGCAACACTTGTGTGCACTACAGTTGGGAAATTTGTGCACAAGTTTGGAGGAGAGCTGTTGTTGCAGCTGCTGCAACTAGCAGATTTTGGTTTTGGCTTTGACTCTCTCTTGGTTATGGTTTGGACTCTCTGATCAACTCTTGTTACTCTTGCTTGGTGCACTATCCTTGGAGAAAGGTGCACCACCTTTGTTTGGCTATCCATTCTAGGGTTTTCTTCCAGAATGATTCTGTATCAAGGTTAAGGTGCTTGGGGGTAGATTTGGCCTATGGTTGGGTGACAATAGTGATATTGTCTATGATTAAATGAGCACATCCATTATATTCTAAAATATAACACTAAGAAGAAAAGTAGGAAGGCATTTCTTGTATATTGTGTGCAGGGAGTAGGTTGCAGAGGCCGGAGATGGAACTTCATAACTGCAACAAACATGACATACAAAGGACAACCTTTAGGAAAATGTATTCTATCCTACCATTTCTTAGTTTAATTATGAGTCTAATAGCTTGAGTATAAAGGAAAGACTATAAGTCTATCCCTTCATCTATCTAGTATTATTAGGTAGATCCTAGGGAGATCTTACTATCCACCTGTGATATTTTCTCCATAAAATATCTAGCGACTCCACCAGTGAAGAATATTTGATTCTTATCTAGTTCATAATCCCTTTCCTATTATCCTTTGTTTTGTTTTGGTTGTTTTATTCCTTGGTACTCCCTTAGAGGTTGTATCCCTTGGATATGAATAGATTTGAGTTATCTCTTTCTCTTTTTTTAAACTTTGTAGGGTGTCTCTTGTTGCACTATTTCTAACAAGATAATAGTCACATGTTGCAAGTCATCTAACCTGCGACACCCCCTGTAAATTGGGAAAATTGAAGAATTACCAGATTGCTATGATCATATTTGATTTTTCTGGTATCCAGGATATGTGATTGGTCTGTATTTTGGATCTTGTCTTTGATTGAGTCCTTTGCTCACACATTTTGTTTTCAATTTTAGTTTGAAGTGTCTGTGTCACTTGCTTGGATTGCTTGTGTACACTTTTTTATTGTCTAGTGATCCATTGAAGTTAGGTAATGCATCCAACATATCTGGTAGTTTCCTATATTGACTGAATTTGGTCTATTTACCCTCTTGTGATTGGTTCTCATTACTATATCCACTTTCATAGTGATTATTGGGTTGAGAATCTTGTAGAGACATTGGAGTGGGATTTTCAACACCACTACCAATTTCTTACATCCCTTGATTTCTAATTTTTTGTTTTTTCATTTGTAGATTGTGTTCTTATTTAGATTAAGAAACCCTTTGCATCATATTTGGAAAAATAAACAAAAAAAATCTTTGCAGGAATACAAGCTTTTGAAGCATTAAAGACAAAGTGCATTGGTGAAGTGTTCAGTTTGAGATCTTGTCAAAAGTTTGGATCTGATTTGTTTGCATGGTTTCTTGGTGTTTGAGAGGTTGCATTTTTTAAGTTTACAAAGAAAAACATGTATTTTCCCTCCCATAGTTGCAACTCATTGAATTGAACAAGTGCATTAGAATTTTTTCATTGCATTGGTTGGGTCGAGAATAAACACCATAAAAGTTTCATCCATTTTCCCTTTGACATAACAATAGCCATAAGAAAATAATTCATAAATTAAAAATAATTAGACTCTTTTATTTATTAGCAAACCAACAGTAGATAGGTTTATGGCCTTATAATATGATTGGAGTGTTAACTCTCCAAGGCCCACCAAAAAGAAACCTAGAAGTCATTAAAGACTATAAAACCCATTCTTGCAACCAATTTGTTAGGAATCACCTCTAACACAAGAGTCAAGCACAAAGTCACATGTAATACCCTTGTTTCCCCTAGTTTGTAAATATAAATATAACTAGCCAAGAGACTATGGCAAACTAAATATGTGTGAATGCTTGATTTGATGAACCCTTGTATAAAAGGGTCAATGTATGAACTTTTGTTATTAATATAAATTGAATATGTGTTGCACAATTGTTGAAAGGGGGAAAGTTTTCCAAGATAAACCATGGATTCTATGAGAGATATGGTGAGGGGAAACCAAGAATGGTTGAGATGACCCTCACCAGACCAGTACCTACTAGGTGTAATTTCTCAACAATCCTCTGACCCAGAAATGAATTACCAGTCAGGCTGGTAGTTGGAAGGCCATCCTCAAGAGTTAATGAGGAGATGGGGCATGATACCCATATGTAAGGCTTCCAAGCCTGACCACGAATTGGGAATTGGACCCATGCAACCTTGCTGAGGAAGGAAAGAAATGAGGTAATTTGGGGATAGAGACAAATCTACTAGATAACAAAGTAGAGAAAACACTTTCCCGAGAAGAGAAGGGGAGGATACTTCAACTCAGATGTTGAAAGAAAAAGTTGAGAAGTAAGCTCGTTTTGGATGAAAGAAGCCATGGATAGGGTTTGGCTAAAAGATGATAAACAAGGATGATAGGTGACTGAGGAAGTACTCATGCATACCTCCTTTATTAGAGCAGAGAAACCCAGATACCAAGTTCCTATGGGAGGAGGAGAGTAACCTTCATCCCTGGTTGTTGTGGAGAAAAGATAAAGAATATCTCTTAGAGCATCATGGTCTAGCTCGATGGTGGCGAGTGGTAAATCCGTTAGGAGAGACTATGCCTATGGTTGGGAGGAAACAAGCACCTCTTTTAGTAGTCACTTCAAATTTTCCAGTTCTGATAAGTATTTTCATACTCTGTGTAATATATTGGATGTGATGATTGAGTGTCTGTGTTTATGGTTAAGTCTTGCAGTATTTGAACAATTATTAGATAGGCTCTTTCACTTTAGTAAACTATTATACTTCATGGATTTCAATTTATCTCAGTTTTATTTCTATATAGTTATGAGATGTGAATCCACAGGAGAGATGGGGTAGGATTGCCTGAAAATGTCTAAGTTCTGCCAACCCTTCGAAGTTCACCTTAGCAGGAATGTCAAGTTTGATTCTATGGGAGAAGGACAATTTTTATTTAGACTATTCCCCCCCATTTGACCGAGGGATCTCACCCATGTCCTTAACCCTTTTTTTGAAAAAAGGGATTTGCGCTTAGCCCCCAAGGATTCCCAAAGGATCCATGTGACTAGGGTCTAGGAACCCTACGCTAGTTCGAAAGGAGTTACCTCTTTCAGCTTCGAGACTTCGAGACTTGTGACTCTACAACCCTCGAAAATATCCGAAGGCCGAATTCATGAATTGAAGAGGACCTTCGATCTAAGGATTCAGTATGGATCTCTCTCAACCATTATATTGAACATAGGAAGGGAAGCGTTAAGCGCTTAGGTGAAGTCTCACTTCGAGAGAATAAGAGTGGTCTAGTGTTGAAACTCTCGAATGTTAGAGTCATGGAGTTAATTTGGACCGTTGAAACTGGAGGTACACATGTCCACAGATCAATGGTTATATGAGATTCCAGGTATTTGGCGATATAGGGACACGTGAGTTTCCCCGGATCTCTACAAGATAGAGTAAATCCTGGTCGTAGATTCTAGGTACAGTGGTGATAGATCTGACGTGGGCCAGAGGGAAAGCAGAGAGATACACGTAGAACTCCTAAATGTCAAACTGCCAAAGTAAATAGGACCGTTGTATGAATGGGTATGTGGCAAGTGATCTTGTGGTCCAGAGACTTCATACTCCGGAGGAATTTGGCCAAGGGTTTTCAAGCTGTGAAAACCATTGAGGTCGCGAACACCAAAATTAAATATCGATCATTTATAGGAAGAGGATGCATGGTGCCAAATATGAGATTCTATAGACTTAGCTCTTCGTGGGATTTGCTTCGAGAATATTCGATAAGATTCGAATCCCAGAGCTATGAAGTAACAAGGACCGTGGATCTATGGATCCACATGGATACATTCCAATTGTATGATGGAGGTTGACGTGTCTCAATGACATCATCCTGGGTGACGTGGACCCACAACCATGGTGCCACGTGTCACCCAGATTTGATCAATTCACATACCCTTTATGACTATTAAAGAATTACACGTGTCACCCACTTAAGGGGGAAACATGTCACCCCTCGACCCTCGTCATGTGTTAGCTACTGGTTTGTGCTTACCTGGCCAATGTGCCTGGTGGCATAATTAGGACTCTGGGATTTTGGATAACTTTGACGTTTAGAATATTTAGGGCATGGTACAATATAGGAACATTCAACGTAAATCTCCAATCGTCGAAGGGCCAAATCCACATGGTGTGAATTCATACAATTTTAGTGTAGGTTGATAAAGGAAGGTCCAACGATGATCACTAAATGTTGATGGACCAACGACGATTATTGATAGTCGAAACACTAGAATGTAGGAATTTCAACACTAAATGTCCAAAGTCAATCATCGAATGGCTGAGGCTACGTGGCAATATTTCGAGACCTCGAGGATTGGGAAAAAGGAGTGTTTCATGCCAAACATCGAAGCCCCTTTTTACCATATGATATTGACGGAGGATGTGGACCATTGATTTCCTTCGCTGTTTGGTGATCTAGGAAATTAGTCAACACCATTGGAACTCTCGAAAATCAGGATTTTCAAAGCTCTGAAACCTTTGCTAAGTAGACTCTTAGCTCCTGGTTTTCAGCCCGAGGTCATGAAGAGGACCCTGCTAGTTGGTTTAGGTGCGTAATGGTAGATGTAAACTTCTGAGAAGAAAAATAAGATGGTTCTTCTTAGTAAGGAAATGCAAAAATTTGATGCCCCATCCCTAGAAAGGGTATTTAGGGGTTGGGTGTGCTACAAATTGGTATCAAAGCATGGAAACAACACTTGGCCTGCTTGGGCTCATGCACGAGTCACATAAAAATATTATTAGATAACTTATGGGGTAACACCCTACCTTACTCCCTTCTATAAGAATTTGTCTAAACCTCTACCGAAGAGAGGAATGACAACTTCTACTACTAATAAATGTTTTGGAAGTATACACTGTTGGTTGCTAATGTTTCCAAATAAATAACTAACTTCACCTTGCAATGATATGTGTTGTTCATGAATTGGTATATTAGTAACTAATTTTTTTTTTTTATCAGCACTCAAGCAATCAGTGAACAACAGAAGAACTATAATGTAAAGGATGGTGACACATTAGGAGTTGGGGGAGAGCTCCCACAATAGAGAGGAAGAATCTGATGAAAGGAGGGTGGTGGAAACCCCTCCAAATTTGGCTAAAATTGTAAGAATCCTCATGGTAGAATTACAGAGTTATAAGGCTGACAAAGAAAGGCTGATCAAGGAGCAAGAAAATTGGAAATAAATTAATGAAATCCTACTACAAAGTATATCAGATATACAAAGGAAATTGCAGCATGGTCTAGCTTCTAGTCATGTGGACATGCATCATACGAATAAAACTCCAAGTCCACCTGAGATACATAAGCATGGTCTTGAAAGTGGCCACACCAGGAGGAGCACCTCAAAGAAGGCCCAACATGGAGCCAAGATATATTCAATGGAAGATTCCTCTGGTGAGGACATTGACAACTCCAAGGATTCTTCCAGTGGAAAAAATAGTTCACATTCTTAGATGAGAGGAAATAAGAGAAAATATTCCAAGAGTTGTGACCCTGAAGAATTCAATAAATCCAAACCACCCACCTTCGATGGAGAGATTAAGAAGGGGGAAGAAGTAGAAGTTTGGCTACTCAGTTTGAAGAAGTACTTCAATTTTCATGACTACTCTAAAAACTTAAAGGCTCAGATATTCATTTTCAACCTGAATGGGAAAGATTCCATTTGGTGGGAATACCTTAGGAATGTGAAAGGATTCCATGAGAAGGATGTGTCATGGAAACAATTTGAGAAATACTTCAAGAAGAAGTACCTATTAGAAAAGTAATTTCATGGGAAGACCAAGGAGTTCTATGAACTCAAGCTTGGAAAACTCACCATATATGAGCATATCAACAAATTTCTCGAGTTGATGAGGTATGTTCCCTACATAAAGGATGAAAATTTAAAGAGGCAATGATTTATTAGTGGCTTACCTCAGTCCTATCGAGACACAATTGATTTTGATTATCCAAATAATTTAGAAGATATTGTTTGAAAAAAAAAGGTATGTCTATGAGCAATTCAAGAGTAATATAGAACCCCATGAACATTGGAAGAAGAAAAACAATTGGGGATTCAAGAAGAAGGGGTTTAAACCCTCAAAATTTAAGAGCCCTAGTAAGAGATCTAGGATGAGCCTTCCTACTAGAAGTGTGTATCACCAATTTTTTTCATGCCAGAGTTGAAATAAACCATTCAAAGTAGCTCCAATTAAGACTGATAACATGAAGAGAGAACCCTTGAAATGTTGGGGTTGTGGAGAGGAACATCTGCTGAGGGAATATCCACATAGGCAATAGAACACTGGGAGGGTCTACAACATCCAAGAGGATACCACAATTAGTGATATGGCTAGGATCTTGCCATAAATCTATGTAGCCATGGATAATAGACAATCTGACCACCAAGATTTAGTGGTGGGGATGGAAGGTACGATTGCCAACCATATTGTTTCCATTTTAATTGACCCTAGTTCTAATTTGAGTTATGTTTCCCCTCAAACTGTTGAGAAATGTAAATTGCAACAATTTAAGAATGTTAAATCATGGCTGGTACAACTAGCCACTAGAACCAAAAGAAAAGTAACAGAGTTCATACAAGCATGCCAAAGTGTCATTAGTGGGTTGCCCACCCAAGAAAATGTAAACATTCTTCCTCTAGGATATTATGACCTGTTGATTGCCATGGACTGGTTGGCTGCCCACAAAACCAAGTTGGACTGTTACAGTAAAACTTTGGAGTGTGAAAATGAAGAAGGAATAAGGGTAGCCCTACAAGGGATTCAAAATCCTGTCTTAGTGAGACAAATATCATCCCTCCAAGTGAAGAAGTGTTGCATAAAGGGATGTCCCTTGTATGCAATACAAGTACTGAAATCTGTTGAGAATGAAAAACCCATCCTAGAGAACCATCCCATATTAAGAGAATATAAATATGTATTCCCAGAAGAGGTACCAGGTCTACCTCCAAGAAGGGATATTGACTTTTCAATAGAACTTGTACTAGGAGCAATGCCAATGTCTAGAACACCCTATAGAACGAGTACACCAGGGCTAGTTGAGCTCAAACTACAGTTGAAGGCGATGTGGGACAAAGGTTACATATGGATGAATGTGTCTCCATGGGGAGCACCAACTTTGTTTTTGAAAAAGAAATATGGCACACTCAGACTATGCATATATTATAGACAAATCAATAAGATGACCATCAAGAATAAGTATCCTTTTCCAAGGATCAATGACTTGTTTGACCAATTAAGGGGTGCTACCATATTCTCCAAGATTGACTTGAGGTTTGGATACTAGCAGGTCTAAATTGAATATGAATATATCCACAAGACAACCTTTAGGACAAGATATGGTCACTATGAATTTGTGGTGGTTCCATTTGGGCTTACCAATTCACCAACCACTTTTATGTTCTTAACAAATAACATATTTAGAAAGTTCTTCGATATTTTTGTGCTGGTTTTCATTGATGATATCCTAATCTATTCCAAGAATAGAGAATAGAATGAAGAACATCTCAATCTATTACTCCAGGTACTAAGAGAACATCAACTCTATGCTAAGCTCGGTAAGTGTGACTTTTTCCAGAAACAAGTCCATTACTTAGGCCATGTTATTTCTAAGGAAGGAGTGGCAATTGATCCTAACAAGATTAAAGCCATCATGGATTGGACTACCCCAAAGGATGTATCTGATATCAAATCCTTTATGGGTCTGGCAAGATATTATAGGATATTCATAAAAGGATTCTCCAAGACTAGTTGCCCAATCACCTCCCTTCAGAAAAAGGGGGTTAAATTTATTTGGACATCAGAGTGTGAATAAATATTTCAAGAGATGAAATACCTTCTAACCAATGCGCCTATGTTGAAGATTGCATACCCAAACAAGGACTTTCTTGTGTGTACATATGTCTGCAAGGAAGGGATCAACAAATTCGTTATGCAAGAAGGACATGTCATTTTCTATGAATCCATAAAATTGAATGAGCATGAAGTCAATTATGTGACCCATGATATGGAATTGGCTTCCATAGTGCATGATTTAAATATGTGGAGGCATTACCTATTAGGTAGGATATTTGTACTTATGACAAACCATAGTGGATTGAGGTATTTTTTTGACCAACCAAAACTCAATGTGAGACAAGCTAGGTGGATGTCTCTCCTTAGTGAGTTTGATTTTTAAATAAAACATATCAAAGGAAAGGAGAATAGGGTGGATGATGCCCTTAGTAGTGTTAAATTATGAGTTTGATTTCTTATGTGGATTAATTCTTTGATTTTCTTCAACACTTTGATTCCATCTTAATACACTTCAACAATACCAAATCATAATAGAATAGAAATAACTATGTAGATAAGTAAGCATGCACATCAACAACACATATACCCTAGGGAAACCCTATACAGGGAGAAAAACCCCAACAAACGATATTCCTTTATTGCATTAATAATGTAAGATCACTTACAAATATCCACCATGAATGTTCTACTCTTAAATAGCTTTACAAGATGACTCTCACCTGACAAAGAACTAAAAGACCTTGTTGAAATACACCTCTGATATGTTGCCTCTATTGTTGATATACAACATTGATATGTTTCTCTGGTATGCTGCCTCTTTATCATTGCTATGTGCCTCTATTGCTTCACCCTTAACCTGCATATCAAAACTATGTTGAAGAGAGGGTTCAACCTCTGCTTATATAGGCTGAAGAGTAGAAGAGGAGAGACTCGAAATAGTAACTTGTTTGCATGAGTTAATCGTAACTCAACTTCATATTTTAGTTCAAACTTAGAACTAGACTTGAGATTGGTTACAACTCAACATTACACTTCCGTACAAAAATAGAACTAGACTTAAGACTTCAGTTGCAACTCAACATTACACTTTAGTTCTAAAATAGAACTAGACTTAAGACTTCAGTTACAACTCAACATTATACTTTAGTTATAAAATATAACTAGACTTAAGACTTTAGTTGCAACTCAACATTACACTTTAGTTCTAAAATAGAACTAGACTTAAGACTTTAGTTACAACTCAACATTACACTTTAGTTCTAAAATAGAACTAGACTTAAGACTTTAGTTACAACTCAACATTACACTTTTAGTTATAAAATAGAACTAGACTTGAGAATTCAGTTACAACTCGATTCTTTACAAGGAAATTCGAAATTCTCTTCATGGTGGATAATGTTACAC
>ML785867.1:316794-353611 GCA_009831015.1 Picea engelmannii
TTTGACCAAATGGCGCAACCAAATCAACAACGACCCCACACCTCCACTTTGGAATATCCAATAGTTGATCTAGTTGCCAATGCCCCCATGAAATCAATTCCCTTGCATAATCTACCAACCTTTCATGGATTGATTTCAAAAGACCCGGATGCATTCTTATTTGAATTTGATGTCCTATGTAGGGGTTATGATTACACCTCTGAACCCCAAAAACTAAATCCGTTCCCTTGCACTTTGAAAGGGGCAGCTTTGCGCTGGTTTATGGGATTGGGAGGTGGAACTATAAACTCATGGGATGAGATGAAACATGCCTTCTTAAAAAAATATCAGGATTATTGTAGAACCAGGGATATAAAATACAAAATCTTTCAAATGACTACAAAAGAAAACGAGACATTAGAAGAATATGTTGAAAGGTTCCAATAAAATTTGAAGAGATATCCTTATGGTACATTACCAGGTGAGGTTCTCAAAGACACTTTGATAAAAGGAATGAAAGATGAATGGGTAGAAACATTGAATTTAATGGTGAAGGGTGATATTTAACAAGAAACTTATGATAACATCGTTCAATTGTGCATCATGTGCTCATGTGGAAGCAAGGATGATTTTAAGGATGGAATTTTTTTTTTAAATATAGAAACCTTGGCGAATCTTACTAATCCTTCATATGCCAACTATAAATATTTGGTGATATTTTTGTAAAAATATTCAAATTTATAAGGATTTAATACAGTTATTATAAAATTTTGGCGATTTTTAAGGTAAAATAATTCTATCCTATAGAATTTGGGGGAATCATTTTTAAAATAGTGAATCTCAATTTTGGAAAAACCATGGAAAATTAGCCCATGAGAGAAATTTAGCCCCTAAAATCATCCATGCATGGAAGTACACGAACTAGATCAGGGATGAGGACTCCCCTCACCAGAAATAACAATATTACCAGCAGAGGAGTTACCTGACCAGAATTTGGTAATCTCTTAGAAAATTTCAAAACTGATATTCTGAGCACTCTGACTACACAATTGGATTTATTGCAGGCCAAACAGAAACAAGAAGAAGTAGAACACACTTTGGCCATATTTTTCCACCGATGCAAAAAAAAACATGGTCCAAGGGAATGCCCTTTGGATGTGGTTCGGGTGTGTGCTATCTGTGCTAAAGAACACACAAAAGATCAATGCCCATCACTCCCAGGATTAAAATATATATTCAAGGAGGTATAAGAGGAAACATAACCAGTATATCTGATGGCCCAACATTACCAATGGCAGGCTCATCCCCAAGGTACACTACAAGATCCTTCCTCTTTCTTTTCTGAGCAGTATAATCAATAGAAAAATTATGGAAACACATGGTAGGGTCAATCATTTGCTAACCCCACCTGGAAACCCGAACAATATCTAGCTGCAAACCCCCCTTGGCTAAATCAACCGACTATAAACCCCCCTTGGCCAAATCAGCTAACTGCGAATCCTACTTGGCCCAACTCGCAATACCCTACCTCATCTTGGAAGAATCCAAACAACAACCCCTATCCTTCATAATGGCCCAACACGACTACCCAAAACTCCAATTGAAACCAAAATTGGCAGCACCCCATGGGAATGAAAAATCAACCCATAGGGATGGCCTCACAAACTCAACCCACTTTGCAAGCTCTGCTCCAATTATCCCATAATCCTCAACCACAATTGTGCCCTCAACTACCAGCTCAACCCCACACAAATCCTAATAAGAGACCAGCCCAGCTCATGCATATTATTGAGAATGTGGATGGGGAAAACAACTCTGTAAGGTGCAACGAACTCTGGCTGAGGTCATGATGCATAATGTCTCCTGAAGAAATTAACATTCCCCAAGAGAAGGAGAATGAAAGTAATATACAACCAGGAATAACACCCTCGACTGTGGTCATAACAGAAGAAACATATTAGGGAGGAAACATAGTCGAATAAAAGAATCCCGATAAGTATGTAACTCCTCCTCCCCTATTCGCCAAAAGGTTGATGATAGAAAAACTTGTCGTGTATCCTAACTTCGACATTGCAGGGGAACTCAAGAATTTATATGTCAAGATCCAAATCCGGCAGGCTCTGCAAGACATCCCAATTTATGCAAAGACAATCAAGGAATTATGTGGGAGGAAGCTTGTTAGGAAAGTTAAAAATTCATCATCAACTGTTCATGTGGTAGGATCCTTGTCTAATCTCATTTTAGGTAGACAAGAACCAGTCAAATATGCAGACCCAGGGAACTCCATAGTAACAGTTCAGATCCAGGGATGTTATTTTCCAAATACACTAGTCGATTTGGGGGCAACCATTAATATCCTGACCATAAAAACTTGCAACACCCTGGGTTTCATATCCTTCGAACCTACCCCAATTATCTTACAATTGGTTGATCGAACAGTGGTTAAACTTGTCGACACATTACACAATATATCAATTTTAGTCGACTCTTGGGAATATCTAGTGGATTTCCTCATCATCAACCCAAGAAGTGGACTCAATGGGAATCCATTAATACTGGGAAGACCATGGCTTGCAACAACAGATTCATACATAGGACGTCACATGGGTAACATGACAATTGCTAGAGGAGGTGTTACAAAGAACCTCATCCTGTACCCTCCATCTAAACCAATCCCGACTATCATACATCCGCAGTTGCCACCACCAAGATATCTAGAAAAGGATCTGCAATCCCCTCTCACACCGGAATAAGCTCTCAAACTCAAGAACCAATTAGAAGATGATGTGATCATTAGCTTCATTAACATCCCAACCATTATAAGTAACCCAACATGCCAAATGCTAAAGTTTTTCTCGATAGTGAAGCACAGGGAGACCCACTAGAAGAATTGATGGAACAACAAATAAGTTGAGATTGCACTAGAGAGGTCTCTGAATATTAATGCCAATTTAAATGAGAAACAACAACAAAAACTGATTCAAATCCTTTCTAAACATCAGAAAGCTTTTTCCTAGGAGTATTTTGACATGAAGGGCATTGACTTGCAACTCTGTACACATCATATTTATATTGAAAAAGATGCTCGACCCATCCGACAACCCCAAAGAAGATTGAATCCCCACCTCAGGGACATTGTTAAAGAAGAATTACAAAAGCTGTTGGATGTAGATTTTATATATCCTATCTCGAACAGTCGGTGGGTTTCCCCACTAGTGATCATCCCTAAGAAGAATGGGAAATGGAGAATCTGTGTAGACTACAGGGAACTCAACAAAGCTACCCAACATGACCACTTCCCCCTACCTTTTATCGATCAGGTCCTAGATACCTTAGCAGGGAAGAATTTTTTTTCTTTCCTATATGGTTTTAGTGGCTATAATCAGATCGAGATTGCCTTGGAAGATCAGGATAAAACTACATTCACATGTCCCTGAGGTACCTTTTCATACAAAGTATTTACCTTTGGATTATGTAATGCTCCAACCACATTCCAGAGGGCCATTCTGAGCATATTTTTTGATCTGATTAGTGAAGGTATTGAAGTTTACATGGATGATTTCACTCCTTATGGCGACAACTTTGACCAAGCTCTAGACTATCTAGAGAAGTTACTTGAATGGTGCATTGCTACCAGGTTATGATTACGTCATGAAAAATGTCATATGATGATGACTGAAGGTGTGGTACTAGGGAATTATATTTTTGCAGATGGAATCATGGTAGATCCAACAAAAATAGAGGTAATCCTTAATCTACCTACACCATGTACACAAACTGAGGTACATAGTTTCCTTGGCGCTTCAGGATACTACCACAGATTTATAGAAAATTTTGCAAGAACTGCTGCACCTTTACATGCTTTGACTGGTAATGCTAAATTTCAGTGGACTGACAAATGTAATGTGGCATTCATAGGACTCAAAAGGTTGATTTTGACAACACCAGTGGTGAGAGGACCGAACTGGAAAAAACCATTTCACATCTTCACAGATGCATCAAATGTCGCCATAGGCGCTATCCTTGGACAGGAAGAAGACAAGAAACCCTATGCTATTTATTTTATCAAAAAGAATCTCACCCCTGCTGAATCTAATTATACAGTAACAGAAAAATAATTTTTAGCTGTTATACACGGCATCAATAAATTTTGTCATTATATAACAGGCTACCCAGTTATTCTGTATACTGATCATTCCTTCTATTAAATATATAGCTAATAAACCTATTACTAATGGGCAGGTTACTCGGTGGTTATTTCTATTGCAGGAATTTGACATCACCATCAAAGATCGACCTGGAAGAGAGAATATTGTTGTAGACTTCCTATCTCGCATACCCAAAACAGATGATTCCTTGACAGTTGAAGATCAATTTCCAGACGAGCATCTATTTGTTGTCACTACCAAACCACCTTGGTACGCTGATGTGGCAAATTATTTTGCAACCGGGAAACTACTAGCACACCTATCATCAAGGGAAATAAAACTGATTGTCTAGTGTAGTGCACGATTCACCTCGATTGGTGGATATCTCTTCCACACAGGGGCTGATCTTCAAATACGAATATGTGTACGAGATGAGGAAATCTACGACATACTAAAGGTAGGTCATGGCGAGCCCTATGACAGACATTTTTCAGATCGCAGGATTGGACACAAGATTTTACAGATGGGATATTATTGGCCCTCAATATTTAGAGATGAAAAGAAATATGTACAGACCTGCGACAGTTTCCAACAGATGGGTCGACCAGGCCAAGCTGATGAAATTCCCCTGAAGGAACAAGTATTTTTAGAACCGTTCGAGAGATGGGTGCTATACTTCATTGGAACCTTCAACCTGAAATCAAATTAGAAGGCCTATATCCTATTTGCAATGGACTACATGACCAAATGGGTAGAGGAAAAAGACTTATCAAACACACCATATGAGGTAGTCATTAAGTTTCTTTTTAAATTATTTGTATGCTACATATTACCTAGGAAAGTAATCATTGATGGAGGGTCGCAATTTACAGCCCATAGAATCACGACCATCTTGGACAATTATCACATTAAACACAGGGTTACTTTCCCATACCACCCACAGGAAAATGGGAAAGTAGAAAGTACCAATAAAGTCTTGGAGGTAATTCTGACAAAAACAGTCTCAACAAATCATCCAAATTGGGCAATTGAGCTTCCAAATGCCTTATGGGATTATCGTACAATGTGGCATAACACCACTGGATACTCTCCTTATCATTTATTCTATGGTAAAGAACCCATATTTCCAATTAAGTTTGAGATCAAGACTCTAAGTATGGCCCAGGAGATTGGAATGGATCTTATAGAGGCACAAAAACAACACCTACAACATCTCAATGAGTTGGACGAAGCACGCCTATCTGCCTTGGAGCACACAACTATTATTCAACAACAGAGAGATAATTGGCACGATAAAAATATCAATAATAAATCCTTCCAAAAGGGTGATTGGGCACTTCTCTATGATTCTAGATTTCAGGATTTTCCTGGAAAATTACAGACAAGGTGGATGGGACCATATGAAATTAAAGAAGTTCATTATATGACACTGTCACTTTAGTTACCATCGACGGGTCTGGTTCTCCTTTTCTGGTAAATGGACATCGACTACGACTCTACCATCAGCTGTCTTCAAAAGAATACTTATACCAAGAAGTAAGTAAGGACCCTACTATTTAGATTCTAGCTGGTTGGGAAGGTAACCTAGCAGCATCAACTTCATAAATGATGATTTTTTTATCATCACTGTACATATTGTATATATATTTCTTTACAGATTTGATTGAGTTTTTAGTTTTTTTTAGGAAATCCACTTGAGAGAATAAGAATTAGAAAAGATGATTGTAATATATATAATTAAACACTCTTTTATGTTCCTTGATACTATCTCACATTGCAAAAATCCAGTAAATATAAACCCTATTTTTACAAGAAAAAGAACATGACCATAGACCATCCAATACTTCAATTATTGCATAAACTTACCCATAGAAATTGAATGAATTTAGTTGATGACTAATCAACTATAGATTCACTAAAACAAAAATGTCTGAGGGAGTTTTTTTTAATCACTTAATTAGATGGGTACAAATTTGAACATCATCGTTGTTGTTCATTTGAAATGAAACGAATTCCATTCCTTTGAAAGAAACAACTGTTGTTACCTTCGCATGATCATTGATTCCTTTGCAAATGATTGTCGTTCCTTTGAAAAGAACGAATGTTGTTCCCTTTGTAAGTAATATCGTCCATCCAAAATAACGATTTTTGTTCCTTCTGTCACACTATTGTTCCCCTTATAATGCTTGTTTTTCCTGTTTCAATAGTGTTGTCCATTTGAAAGGAACAACTGTTGTTCCTTTCATGGTTTTTTTGTTTTGTTTTCTTATTGTTGTTCCTTTCTCAAAACATGCCATTGTTATGTCAATCACTCCTTTGGGTATGACTTTCACTGATTCCTTTTTCATCAACACTAGTTCTAATTTGTCATTTTGTGTGGATCATTTAACATACCTTAGTAAACTATTTTTGGATTAATTTCTCCGAATCATCTTAAAAAAATGTTCACAATTCATTAACCACCATAATTCGTTTCTTTCCCCTATATGTACATATACTTGAATGATAATTGATTTCATATCATAATAAGGAATCTTAATTACATTATTACTTGGCATTCTTACACTTCTTACGCCATCCCTCACTCTTAAGGAGTAGATGAACCTCCCTTGATAGAGCTTTAAAAAAAATAAATAAAAAAAATGAAAATGAAAATCAAGTTTTTAACAAAGTAATAAACTTCTTCCATAAAGAATAGGGGGTCTCATCAAGATCCAACCTACCACGATCATCAGATAATAACATAAGTGACATTCCCACTATGACTACCACACCAGGGCAATGGGATTTGGAATTTTTTCGTCAAAGGACAAGAGGTCTCACCATGAGCCGAATTGTTCACTTAGGTTACAATCTAGTGAGTGGCATTATCATCATCTGACTACAAAACCAGGATAATGGTATTCTTGGGAAAAGACAATTCAAACTATTTATTAAGGATACAGTCTCATCTATGGGTTAAAAGGAAACCCTGTCGAGGCTATGGATGCCTGCTCACAGCAGTGGATCTACCTTTGGTATAGAACTTTACCTTAAATACGCCAAGTTTTAGTGTTTTCTTAGATTTCCTTTTATAAACAGTGAGGCTATCATTATGGATATATCCAATAAAAGGGGAAAGTAACAATGTTATGATATGTGGAAAATTTTAAACACGTGAACAAATTTAAAATCATTCGGAATAAATTTTTCCTCAAAATGTTTCTAACATAGGTATGCCAATTCGAATTTCCCACACAAAGTGATGATTATCATAAATACCATTTAAGTGCTTTTTGAAAATTTATTAATGATTGTCTTTTACAGCGACGACGATGTCATAGCACCCTGCAGGAACTCCCCACCATTATTACACTTGTACATTTGATGGTCGAGGTTGACCTTTCCATTTATGGGGGGAAGATGCTCGACACATATACCAATAGATTTCACTGAGTGCAGTAAATACAAAAAGTTCACATTTTTATATATACACAATGCTATTATATATTTTCTATTTCTGTTTTTTGAAAAACTAGTTGAGTTAAGATGCAACACGGAATGTTATTCATCCTCACCTGCTTACAGAAATATGGGTGGTCGAAGTGTGCACCGGGAACCAAAATTACTACAAGTAACTGAGCAGGCAAGAGAAATCCTACACCGTCTGGGGTGGATGGAGTACTTCAATCGGTTGCAAGGATATGATACAGACATCACGATCAAATTCTTCCAAAATTTGCAGGGAGAAACCTCCATGGTTTGAGATATACAAATTCCAGTCACTTAGGAAATTGTAGAAGAGGTTACATGCCTTCCTAACATAGGAATACAATGGACTGGAAGATATACAATGCTCAAAGAAGTTGTAGAATATTTCGTAGACCTTGGAGAAGAACTAGATAAAAATGGAAAGGGACTTAACCCCAACATTCTCAGTGAACCTTGGAAAGAACTGGAAGATGTAATATAGAGGTATATCACCTACGACGGAAGGTATGATGTGATTTGGCCACACCACCTCAAACTACTAGCAGTGCTCAAACAATGTTTAGTAATCAATTTACCATTTTTTCTAAATTCTATGTTACATGAGGTCGCTATAAGAACACATAAGGCAAAAGATCCCGTTACTATCATTAGCCACCATGGATTGGTAAAAATGATAGTAAATAGGGATCTGAGTCAAAATCAAATAACCTGGGGTGATATTATTGAGGCCAATAGGCCCCTACAATTACAACAACCTGAATTACATCATGAAGACCCAACCCAGGGAATTGAAGTAGCACAAGAAGGGGAAGACACTACCCAAATGGAAGTTCCACCTCCTCAACCTAAAGTCGAGGCAGAGCCCATCCAATTGGTAGAGACTCAGACCTCACAAGCAGGGGCATCAACGAGAAGGAGAAAAAGAGAAATTGTTGTTTTTAAAGCCCCCACTGAGAGGAAAAGAAGAAGAAGATGGACAAGACAACCTAAAGAAATTTAGGAAATGACAGAACAACCTGAAGAAATTCAAGAAATAGTAGAACAACCTGAAGAAATTCAGGAAATGACAGAACAACCTGAAGAAATTTAGGAAATAACAGAACAACCTAAAGAAATCCAGGAAATGCTAGAACAACCTGACAAAATGTAGGAGATAACACAGACAGGGCAGCCCTTACAAGAAGATATTCAGGGAATTGAACAAACAGAACAAACCCCACAAGGAAACAATAAGGAAGATACCCAACTAGTATTGGGACACCTCATAGAACAATTTTTAAAAATCTATGAGTTAGAGATAGCTCAGGTTCTAGGGAGTTTAGGGACCTCAATTAGAAAAGACACAAACATGCCATAAGAATACCAAGCGACAACCTCTTCTTTAAACCATCTTGAAGACTTACTTGACATTGAGATGTCATTTCCATAGGATACAACACAAGCAGAACCTCATACTGAGGTAAATATCCCAACAGTGCAAGCAGAAGAAATAGAGGAACAACTATTGACTAATCAGGGTGAGGAAAACCCTGACAGTTCACACAAACAAAAATCAGGAAAAGGTCACAACAGAATCAGAAGGTTAAAATAGGAGAACAAGTTGTTGAAGAGAAGGGTTAAAATGATTAAAGTGTTAAAGCAGAAAGTTGGAAAACCCAAGGAAATTATTAAGGAATTAAGAAAAAAATTAGAGCAAGCTGACAAGGCTCATGAAAGAAAGAATACCAAAAGACATAGAACACATGGAAGGAACCCTCTTCCTAGGAGGGTAGTCCAAAAAAGTTATGTAGGAACATAGACAGAACTGCATATCCTTGAAGAGATAACATAAATGGAACTTCAGACTAAGATTACAGCAGCAGAAAGGGCAGTTGTTCGAAATAAAGAGGAGATTCATTTGGAGGCATATGAAACAAAGGATCAAACATAAATTCCAGAAGGAGTAGTTGATTAACCTGAGGAAGCGATTTCCACTCCTTTGGATACCATAGATGAATAAAATCAGAAAATAGTCCCATGAATAAAAGAAGTAACCTGTCAGACTGAAGAAGCATCTCAGTTTCGGGAACAGAGTGCCATCATTGATAGACTAGAAGCAGAGTTGGTACAAGCCCAACAAGCCTTGACTCAAACCAGAGATGAAATGGTGACCATGGTAGACCACCAAATAGTTGCTAAACAACTTCAAGCCATGTCAGCTATGGAAAATGAGACCTATGACGAATTGACTAAGGCTCAAGGGAGGACAAAGAAAGTACAAGGTCAATTGGAAAAATCTTTGGAGCAAATCAAATAGATTTGTGATGTCTACACTAATGTAATAGATTGTAGAGCTCCTGCTATGAATTATACTTTGTTTTTATTAGAACGTTACCCATTGATAAGGGTGAAATCTATTTGAGCAGGTAAATTGATTAAATTCACCACTATCTCTGAGTTTGTGTCATGTTTTAGAGAGCAGGAAGAGAAGGTACGATATTTTCTGTGTGAGCTATACTTCCATAACTTCATTTTGGAAGACAACAGTAAAGATAATACTAGTCCTTTTGTTGGAGACATACAACTTCAAGCATTCCTATCCTTCACTGAAAATCAAATCAGGTGGGCTAAATCTCACAAAACTTTCGTGAAGAGAGAAACTGGGTTAGATCTTTGGATTAGAGGGGAACCACCAAAATATTTTCCAGCCATCATGCGACATAGGACATTCATGAAAAGGGAAAGGGTGAGAGTCTCTTTAGGTCCTATTCACCAACATGTTATATGACCAGGCATGACATATTTTAGGGGACTCAAAGAAGAATCCCTTGCTGGCTCCAAGTAGATGGGATGCCTCCCCAAATGAAATAAATATTAGGGAAACCTTTGGTTTCAAGAATTTCTTTGCAGCCACCTTCAGAATAGAAAGATATGCCAGAATGATCCAGGAAGAAGGACCTTCCTCGATTGGGTGTAGATATAGTACCCCTATTATCTAGTTTCCTCCAGAGGATGACCAGAGAGATTATCAAATTAATAGAAAGAGAGAAGACGCTTCTTTTGGATAACTCAAACGTAATAATGGGTTCAGGGCACCTGGTGAACCAAATTTTCCTCCTTACAACATCACTGCTTTACAGGTAAGAATTTAGCTTGCATGAGGACATGCAAGAAGGTAAGATGGGGGGTATGTTGGGTTGTGAAAAAGGTACAAATATCCTCCTTATTATCATGGTTTATGATATAATAATTGAATTTTCTGTTAATTAGGAATAATTAGGATAGAAAATGATTAAAATGTCTTCTAGAAATATTATTGAGTAATGATAGATAAATTCTGATATTTGGTTGGAATTGTTTGATTTTAACACAAGAATGAATAAATATTTTCAAACCCAAGATAGTTAAGGAGATTTTGAGGATACAAAGACTGTTGAATTTTGAAGACATGAGACACAAAGCAGTTTGGAGAAAGATTGATTCCATATTTTGTAAACTTTATAAATAGTAAAAGAAGTCCTGAGGATCTCTCGATCCTCAGGATAGCTTAATTTACCCATATTATTGTAATATATAAAGGATAATGAATCCTGAAAAGGATCATCACAGAATTATTATCTCAAAAACATTCAGAATTCGGAATTTCTCTACGCAAGCAATTTTTGTAGATGTTGCACCAGTTATGGAGTTAATAGAAGCTTTGAGCGTTTTCATCATTTTTTCATATTGAGTTTTTAGCAGCAGTGCTTTTGAGGACCAAGGGCCCAGTCTGAAGGAGTTAATGTCTCAGTTTGTAATTGTATCAGTTTGATTTCTATTTTGTGCTTTAAATCTCTCTTTCAATAGTTAAGATAAATGCATAAGTGTGTTAATGTTTTCATGTTGTTTTCTTACAAAAGATAGATGATTCATTTTGAATGTTATCGATTGTTGTTCTAGTTTACATTTTTGTAGTTTACTGCTTGAAAATTCCTCTCATTTTCACATGCATTGTTCCTTTTCTCTTAAATTAGCATTTGTTGTCCCTTTTTCTTAAATTATCATTTGTTGTCCCTTTCGCTTAAATTAGCATTTGTTGTCCCTTTCTCTTAGTTTAGTATTTGTTGTTCCTTTTCGCTCAATTAACATTTGCTGTTCTTTCCATTTACTGTTATTTTTTCAATTTACAGTACTCAACTATTTATTTCCAGCAAATTAGATAGTCATCAATAGATCAGTTTATTAATATTTTCCATAGATTCAATTATTGTTTCTTAATTATATCAATTTAGCAATTTAATTCATGATTTTAATTCATAGCACATTATAGATCATATTTCAATGCTGTTACGTAAGATCTTAGTTTTGGAAGTTTAATGAATGTGTGAGGAACTTGATTGTTGATAAACTCATATTTTCTTTAACTACGTGATTTCAGCCTCTACAACTATCTGCATAGACTTTGTTGACATTCTTGAGATAAAAAGACGAATCATCGGGTTGATAAATTAATGTTAACTAAGGTTGTTTTTAGGACATATTTAGAGCCGAACACATTCCCCCTTAATTTTTCATTAGACTCACATAGCATATCGTTCGTCCTGACTTTTGGTTTGACTCACAGAGGTAGTACATTCCCCCTTGTGAGGTTTTCAATACCTCACAAGACTGGTTGATTCTCCAAATCTCCCTAGCTAGCCTCAGGGTGGCCTATATGGTCTCTCATTGGAGAATGAATGTCGATGCTGCCAAATGTAACACCCTCTTAGTGAGTTAGTCATTCTAAACCACACCAAGCTTGCCTCTTAACTGCACAAACTGTCTCGAGGTCAGAGGCTTGGTCAGGATATCAACTACCTGCTCGCTCATGGCTATTTACTGTAACTTTACAATTTTTCTCTGGACCACGTCTCATATGTAGTGGTACCTCATGTCAATATGTTTTGACATGTCATGAAATACCGAGTTCTCTGTCAATTTTATCCAAATTTGATTATCACAGTGAACCATCGTCGTCTCGAGCTTGTCACTAAACAACCTAGAAACCAATTTTTTGAGCCACAATGCTTCCTTGCTAGCATCACTTGCTGCAATGTACTCAACCTCTACTGTACTCTGTGTAATGGATCCTTGCTTCTGGCTTGACCAAGATATCATATCGGATCCTAAACTAAAGAAGTATCTGGAAGTACTCTTCCAATCCACTGGGATTCCTGCCCAGTTAGCATTTGCATACCCATGCATAAATAAACCACCGCTAGATGTATATCTCAAACCATTAGTAATGGTCCCTATGAGATATCTCAAGATGTGCTTTGCTTCCACCCAGTGTCTCTGTATCGGTTCAGTCATGAAATGACTCATTGCAATCACTGCATACCATATATCTGGCCTAGTGTGGATCATGTACATCAATGATCCAATCAACTGCCTATACATGGTGGGATCCACCAAATATGAACCTATATCAGAATCACGCAGCTTCCTCAGGTTGGTAACCATCGGATTAGACATGGATTTGAAATCCATCATACCAAACCTCTTTAGTACATCCACTGTGTATTTTCCTTATGCCAGAAATATCTTGCCCTGTCTTTGCCACACTTCCAATCCTAGGAATTAATGCATCAAGCCTAAGTATTTCATCTTGAATTTTGAGGTTAGATCCCTCTTACACCAGGATATTATCCCTTTGTCTCCTGTTATAAAGAGATCATCAACACACATGATTAGTATAACAGGTTGGTTACCTCTTACCTTGAAGTACAAATTTTCATCAGCATCACTTTTCTGAAATCCCGGGCTTTTAAGAAAGCCATCAATCCTGTCATACCAAACTCCGGGAGCCTGCTTAAGAACATACAAGGCCTTCCTTAGCTTGCATACATGAGTGCCTTTTTTATGCTGTAAAAAATCATCAGTTTGTTCCAAAAAGACCTCATGTTCAATCTTTCCATTCAAGAATGTTGTTTTTACATCCATATGATGTAACTTCCAACCAAGAATAGAAGCTAAATCAATAATAGTTCGAATGGAGGTATACCTGGCTACAGGGGAAAAAGTCTCTTCATAGTCAATTCCTTCTTTTTGAGTGAAGCCTATCTCTACAAATCTTTCTTTGAAATTTTCCACACTTCCATCAGCTGCATGTTTGATTTTATAGATCCATTTGGAAGAAACCATTGATTTGTCGTTTGGCCTTGGAACAATGTCCCATACATTGTTCTTTATAATAGACATGTATTCCTAAAGCATGGCATCCTTACATACTTGTAATTTATCTACTTCTTCAAATGAAGAAGGTTCAACATCACTAATTCTACTCATCAGTGCAACATAGCCTCCAAACCTATGAGGCCTCTTCCTTTCCCTGAAATTTCCTTTGGGAGAAGCTATCCTTTCTTCTTCCTGCACTATTTCTTTAAGCCATCTCGGATTCCTTTTGGCTGGAGGTTCTTCAAGAGTTCTTTATAACACTTCAATAGGTTCTAGGGGCTCATTACTTGGCCCTTCATGAGGTTCCTCCCTCTAATCATCCGACTCTTCATTTTCATAAGGGGATGAAGCTTGCTGAATTGCTTCTGATTCCTGTTGAAGCTCTCTGGATTTTTTAAATGTGGCTTCCTCATGGAAAGTCACATCTATGCTTACCTCTATTTTCCTTTGAACTGGTACATAAATACCGTAAGCCTTGGATTTCTCACTGTACCCCACAAAACCCCCTTTATTTCATGAGGGTTCCATATTTGTTCTCTTTTCCTTAGGGACATGAATATACACAGGACATCCAAATATCCTTAGATTCCTACTTTAGGTTTGATCCTTGAGAAGACCTCTTTAGGAGTCTTGTCCTTCAAGATAGTATGTGGACACATGTTTTGAATATACACTGTAGTGGAGGTATCTTCTGCCCATAAATAATTTGGCAGATCCTGGTCAAACATCATTTCATTAGTTGCCTCACAAATTTGTCCTGTTTTTCCTCTCAGCAACTCCATTTTGTTGAGGGTTATATGGCACGAAAAATTGTCTCTTGATTCCTGTTGACTTGCAGAAATCCTCAAAATGAAGAGATTCAAACTCTCCTCCATTGTATGTTCTAAGGATTTTGATGTGTTTCCCTGTTTACTTTTCAATAAAGGCTTTATACTCTTTGAATTTATCAAATGTGTCACTTTCAGCTTTAAGAAAATATATCCAACATTTTCTTGAGTAATCATCAATAAAAATGACATAATACAAACAACCACTAAGTGAGGGAGATGACATGGGACCACATACATCAGAATAAACTAGATCTAAGATGCCCTAAGCTCTGTTGTCACTACTAGGAAATGCTCTTTATATTTTTACCTAGCATTCATCCCTTACAAATTTCATTTTTACTTAGAGAAATAGAGGGCATGCCACATACCATGTTTTGTAGATATTGAAGATCTTTGTAATGAAGATGTCCAAGTCTTCTATGCCACAAACCGTTGGAGCTAGTTGGATCATGAGCCAATGCCTGAACTGATTGTCCTGACATGATGTACAGTCCTCCACTGTGAGTTCCAATGGGTTCTGTTGTACTTAAGTGGCTACCTTTAGCCCATACTAGTGCCTTCCTGTCCTTGAAGATCACCCAATATCTCTTGTCCTAAAGGGTTACAACTGATAGTAGATTCTTCTTGAGCCCTGGAACATATAATACTTCATCAATATGAATTCTAGCCCCAGATTCCAATTGGAATGAGATAGAGCCTACTCCCTCTATCTTGTATCATTTTTCATCCCCAAGCTCGACCTGCTCTGCAAAATATTTTGTCTCTAAATCTGAGAAGATCTCCTTGTACCCTGTCATGTGCTTTGATGCACCACTTTCTACTAACTAATTTTTCGGCCCCGTGAAAAATGAATTGGATAAGGAAGAAACTAAGTAATATTCTTTTCTATTTCTTTCTCATTAGAAGGACTTTTCTAATTCTTTTGGATTCATCATCCTCAGTAGTTGAGGCATGATGTTTCCCTTTCCTTGGATATTTCTTTCTAAACTAACAATCTTTAGCAAAATGACCCAACTTATTACAACTAAAGAATTTAATCTTAGATGTATCAATATTATTTCCTTTGAATGTACCTTTGGTGTCTGGCTTCCTTTGAGATCCTTTTTGGAAAGTGCCTTTCTTCTTTCCCTTGAATCTTGATGCTAAAGCTGAGTGCTCTTCTTTCATTGGTTCACTCCTAGTAGTTGTGAGACTCTCCTCCTGGAGGCAATCATGACATAACCTCTCAAATGTGGGATGAATCTCTCTCCCACTTACACTAGATAAGAAGGTCTCCCATGAAGAAGTAAGACCATAAAAAATGGCCTGCACTGAATCATCATCCTCCACTATCACCCCTGTGACCAAAAGATGATCTCTGATCTGGGCTATCCTGGAACAAAAATATGCCACTAATTCACCTTTCTCCATATTCAAATACTTAATCTTGTTCTTAAGTGTCCTCTTCTAACTTGGGGCCTATTTTTCATATAGATTCACCAAGGTATCCATACAGTCCTCGACAATCATTAACGAAGTAATTGCAGAAATTATACTGTATTTGATTGAGTCCAAGATGATTCGATTGGCCTTTGCTTGAATCTTCCTGAAGGTCACTTTTCCTGCATTATTCATGGGTTCCTCCACCACTGTGGTCACATACTGCTCAAGATCATGCTCCTGCCAGATATTTGTTATCCAGAGCTTCCACACATTGAAGTTGGCAGCTCCTTCAAGCCTATCCTTGGCCCTGACTGAAATGGAGGATGCCATGGACATCACACTGGAAACTTAATCAAGCTAGCTTGGATCTGTGTGTACCTGCTGCTGCACTTCAACACATTTAACATACCCTAATATCTGATACCATGTTAAATTATGAGCTTGATTTCTTATGCAGATTAATTCTTTGATTTTCTTCAACACTTTGATTCCAGCTTAATACACTTCAACAATACCAAATCATAATCGAATAGAAATAAATATGTAGATAAGTAAGCATGCACATCAACAACACATATACCCTAGAGAATCCATGTACAGGGAGAAAACCCCCAACAAATGATATTCCTTTATTGCATTAATAATGTAAGATCACTTACAAATATCCACCATGAATGTTCTACTCTTAAAGATCTTCCCAAGATTACTCTGACCTGACAAAGACCTAAACGACCTTGCTGAAATACACCTATGATATGATGCCTCTATTGTTGATATAAAACACTGATATGTTGCTTTGGTATGCTGCCTCTTTATCACTGATATGTGCCTCTATTGCTTCACCCTTAACCTCCATATCAAAACTATGTTGAAGAGAGGGTTCGACCTCTGCTTATATAGGCTGAAGAGGAGAAGAGGAGAGACTCGAAATAGTAACATGTTTGCATGAGTTAATCATAACTCAGCTTCATACTTTAGTTCGAACTTAGAACTAGAATTGAGATTGGTTACAACTCAGTATTACACTTCAGTTCAAAAATAGAACTAGACTTAATACTTCAGTTGCAAATCAACATTACACTTTAGTTCTAAAATATAACTAGACTTAAGATTTCAGTTACAACTCAACATTACACTTTAGTTCTAAAATAGAACTATACTTAAGACTTCAGTTGCAAATCAACATTACACTTTAGTTCTAAAATAGAACTAGACTTAATACTTCAGTTACAAATCAACATTACACTTTAGTTCTAAAATAGAACTAGACTTAAGAATTTAGTTACAACTCAACATTACACTTTTAGTTCTAAAATAGAACTAGACTTGAGACTTCAGTTACAACTTGACTCATTACAAGGAAATTAAAAATTCTCTTCATGGTGGATAATGTTACATGTGCCAAAGCACTAGATCAATCCATTTATATCATTTGCAATATTAGGAATATCGTTTGTTTCTAGCTCATATGAATTTTATATTCAACCTGACTTTTGCTAGATGCCTTGACTTTTTCTCATGGCTCACAAGGTTTGACTAGGCTCACAGAGGTTGTATGTTCCCCCTGACTTTTGCACTAGTCTATCTATGCTCACAGAGGTTGTACGTTCCCCCTGACTTTTGCACTAGACTGTCTATGCTCAGAGAGGTTGTACGTTCCCCCTGAATTTTTCATTAGACTGACATAGCATCTCATTCGTCATAACTTTTGGTTTGGCTGACATTGGTTGTTTACATTCTCCCTGGATTTTTTCAATACCTCACAAGACTAGTTGATTCTCCAAATCTCCCTGACTAGCCTTAGGGTGGCCCATATGGCCTCTCATTGGAGAATGTATGTCGATGTTGTCAATGTTTGAGACTAGCTTGGTTTAAGTGGAAGTGGTTGATGAATACTCCACCCAACTTTAAACTGCCTCTGATTAATCCTCAAGCACATGTACTTATCCGAGTGAGAAATTTTTAGTGATGATTTTTCTTTGTTCAATGACCCTGACATCATGTCAAGATAGAGTGTTTCATCTAATGCATCTAAGCCATCAATCCCATTCATGAGTGGCACTGGGGGAATCCCTATGATGTCCATTTTACCATCCTTAAGTTCCATTAGAACTACACCACCTATGCCTTTTCCTAGGGGTCCCTCTATATAGGGGGCACCGCCCATGTCTTATTTTCCATCCATCAATCTACCCAAGGTTCCTACACCCATCCCATCAGTTTCAATGCCTACAACTAGATCTTCTTCCAGTGGGGATCCAAGCTTTGGTTTCGGCATGGGGAGTGAAATTCCTTCCACCTCCACCATTCCTATGTGCAGTCTGTCATTTTTAAGTGTTGGTTTACCTTTTAAATGGAAATTTTCAAGTAGTTTTGGGTTGTCCCTAGTCAAGATAGGGGTAGTAATACATCAGGAGGGTTTAATTTCCCATGGGTTAGAACACCTTTCCCTAGGGGCACATCCCTTGGGGGAAATTTTTCACAATGGGGAGGCTATCCCTTCATTCATACCTCTAGTCCCTGGGGGTTCTTACCTAGGACTAGTTTTGGGAACACTTTTCCTTTAGGGTCTACACCTACCCCTAGGGGGAATCCCCTTGAGGGCACGTCTAGTCCTAGGAGAATCCATGCTCTTGGAAGTTCCACCATCCTTGGAATCACTCACTCTTCTAGAAAACCACAATCCTATAGTATTACAAATGTAGGGGGACCACAAGATTTATCTGGGACGTCAAGAAATTTCTCTTCCTCCTAGTATTCATTTTCTCATACGCCATTTCCTTTCCTCACAACGTTAGACTTACCTGACTTGTCGCATTTGAAAAATGACCCTATTTCCCACAACCCTTCATGGTCGGTCATGCTTGCTAAGTTACCATAAGACATGCCCAAATTTGGTGGAAATACAAGAGAAGACCCCTCCACACACATCATGACATATCATTTGTGGTGCTCATCCAATTATTTTATGGATGATAGTGCGAGGTTTCATCTTTTTCAAATATCCTTAACTAGAAGTGTCGTCAAGTGTTATATTTATTTACAAGGCGCTTCCTTTAAAACTTTTAACAAATTGGAAATGGTGTTTCTAACATACTACCAATTTCCCATATGATATGAGATTAGACCACATCTCTTAACATCTCCGTGATAGGATACCTCCACTCACATTTCTAATCATATACATGAGTGGAGATAAAGATGTAAGATGATCAAGATCCATATTCCAAACAAACTCTTGATGGAGTGGTTTACAAAGTCCCTCTTTCCACCCATTTCCAAGGATGAATCTATGGTAAGGGAAGATACTAAGGAGAAAGACATTATTCATACCCAACACTTATATTTTATTTACTCTCATTCGGTCACTCTATATGATATTGTATCACATATTCCTAGGTTGTTGACATATCTGAAGAAGCCAAATCCAAAACCCCATGTCGATGGTGTGGTGGGTTCTATATCCCATGCCTCTGTGGGTTAGTTAGCTTATCATATGGGTCGCATGTATATTTTGTCACACCCGTCAGCTACTGGTCCTAATTTTCAAACTACAACAATCCCCACTCAGACCTCCAAGGTGAATTCTGTGTAGTTCATGCAATCAAAGAATCATCAGCAACTTGGAGGGAAAAACAAGAGGAATAGAAAGAAAAACTCTAATATTGAGCAAGGGACTGCTCCCACCCAAACAAATCAAGGGGGGTGGAATGAAAGAGAAAAGGAAGAGTTATTTCCCTTGCACGATTTATTGGGAGGACCACCCTACTAATCAGCTTCCTGAGAAGGATGAGGTCCATCAATTTTTGGCTCAACAGAGGACCCCCAATTCGCATGTTGTCCTAACCCATCCTTTTCCCCTCAACATCAACATATGTTTGAAAAAAATATTTCCCCTCTGCAAGGAGGCACGGAAGGTACCCCTCAACATGAGGGGCCATCTTCGATTGCTTCTATTTTCATGTGTGACAAGATGATCAATTTGCAAACTTGAGCAAAGAATTACGACAATTCTAATCCTACTCCTATTATGCAAGAGCCAACATGTTCTTCAATCCTGGTGGCCCTATTCATATTAATAATACATCATTTGATGCACCACTTTACCCCTCGAAGGGAGTTCTTTGATGAAATACACATAACCTGAATACACAAGCCACTCACAACTATAGTAATGTGGAAGACTTGACCCAGGCACCGTGTGCCATTTCTACACTCAAAGTCCTCCAAAGCTACCTAGTGCAATGAAAATCCTTTTTTTCTGCAATAGTTGGGGTTGCTCCCTTGGAGTCAAATTTGAAAACCTTTGATTCTGATCAGGTTCATCATAGGCTCTCTCATCAAATCTCTTTCCATATCAAAGTGAGAATGACAGAGAAAAATATATTTTGCACTATGATCGATGAATGGAGCCCCGACTTACATTATGTCTATGTCATGTTGGAGGGACCTCATATCTCTAAATATTGACACCTCTACCACATTACTAAAATAATTCAATGGACCTATGTTCCATCCCCATGGGATTATCACCTCTTTACCCATTGTGTTAGGTGGTAAGACTGTCTTTGTTGTTGTGGAGGTCATCAACGCACCTCTTGAGTATAACTTGTTACTCTGGTGCACTTGTTTCTATGAGATGACTCTATTTGTCTCATTAGTCTTTAAGATCTTATGCTTCCCTCGTCAAGGGAAAATAGTGACTATAGATCAACTTGTGTTTTTTACCCCATACCTTGGATCCAATATGGGGTCTAATGTACCCTTTTTTGGTGATACCCAACAATCTTACATGAGTGTTGGTGTGGGGTTGTTCAAAGACTATTAGCTCATGGGAACATTCCCTATTCCCGCACCACTTCTTGCTATGAACATTTCTCCTATCAACATGATTTAATCATTTACTAGTGGTTCTCTTGGGTCTGTTGATCATTGGGTGGTACCTCATCTTGAGGATGTTGAATTGTATGGATAATACATTCCTCTTACCCCAATATAAATTTCCTATTAGGTGATCCAATCACCATATGTTGACTCTGATTCAAATCCCCCTTAGGATGTGGAATATGATAAGTACCCAAGGCCTTCATGTGTCATTACTCTTCTTCCAGTTTTCATTGACTTCTTTGATATCGAACTTCCCTTTGATGAATCTATCATGGAGTTCATGGCTTCATTCGATAATCCATGGGAGGATCTGCACCATCAATCATATTTTGTTCCCAATTTGTAACAGTTATAAGATGACATTAAAATTTTTGTCACCACTGATATTTTTCAATGGTACCAATCTCCCATTATGACTCATGATGTACTTTTAGAAGGGAATTTGGTGAATATTTCAAAAATTATTCCCAATGACATTTCCCAAAATTCAGGTGTCATGGAACACATCTTAATAGGTTTTGATTATTCACCCCAATAAATTGAACTATACACGACCCTATTTAAATAATTTTGTGGTGTTTTTTCTTGGTCCTATGAATAAATTATTGGCATTGACCCCCAGATTATTGAACATGAAATTAAAACATATGAGGGAGCCAAGTCGGTTTGGCATAAGCTATATCTAGTCAACCCAAAGAAAACAATTTCCATCAAGGTGGAGGTTGAAAATATTCTTCATGCACAGTTTATATATTCAGTTACCTTAGATGGATGAGTTTCCAACCTTGTCCTGGTCGCTAAAAAATAGGGAACTATTAGGGTCTATGTCGATTATAGGGATTTGAACAAATATTTTTCAAAGGATAATTATACAACCCCATTCATTGATCATATTATCAATGAATGTGCCAGAAGTGAAATATTCTCATTCATGGATGATTTATTTAGCTAGAATCAAATCTAGATCAAACCAGAAGATCAACAAAAGACTGCCTTTATTTGTCCTTGGGGTACTTTTTCTTATCAAAAGTTTCCATTTGTTCTTAAAAACACTAGAGCTACCTTCTAGTGAGCCATGTCTTACACATTTCATGACATCAAAAAAAACTTAGAGGCATACTTAAATGATTTGGCTGCTTGTTCCAAGCACTATGAGGATTATCTTGGTCATTTGCATGCCATTTTCACCCAATGAAGCTACTATAATATAAATTCATATTTTTTGTGGTGTCTGGGAAATTTCTAGTTTCATTGTATCCAAGTATGGTATAATGGTTGATCCCTTGAAAGTTGAGGCCATTGTCAATTTTCCTCCTCGTACCAATAGCCAAATTCAAAGTTTGCAAGGGAAGGAAAAATTCTTGCATATATTAATTTTCAATTACTCTGATATCACAAAAGGCTTTATGCACTTGTTGAATAAGGGTGTACCTTTTATGTAGGATGACCCAGATCAATGGTCATTTGATGCCTTGAATAAAGCCTTGATGTCGATTCTCTTACTGAGACCTCATAACTATAGTCGATACTTCTTTCTCTATCTTTCAATCTCTAAATCTAACATAGGAATGGTTCTCATCTAATAATATTATGCACAATGAGAGAATATTGTTTACCATCTTAGCAAAGGAATTGTTGTTCTGAAGCTTCGATAATCTCATGTTGAGAAGTTGGCATTGGAAACTGTGCATGTTTTCCAACATCTACGACATTATATCATCATGTGAAAGACCACTTTCATCTTTGATGCCAACCCATTGAAATACATTCTCAGTCCTCAGATCGTTGGGGGAAAGTACTCAAAGTGGATTGTGATCCTCTAAGAGTTTGAATTGGAGTTTATTTACGCCAAGTCTAAGAAAACCTATTCATTCGTAGAGCTGATGTTCGAACTTCCTCGAGTCCTTGTTTAACATGTGGTTAATGACTCTTTTCCTGATGATTTTTTATTCCTCATTGACTTGTCTGATCCTTGGTATGAATATGTCTTGGTCTACCTCTAGACCCAATGTTTTTGTCCTCATCTTTCCTATGATGAACGTTGATGCATAATGAATTAGTCTAGACACTACATCATTTTTTATGATACCATTTATCATTGATGGGTTTATTTGATTCTATTACATTTCCTTATCCATGTGGAAGATGAAATAGTTTTGAATGACTACCATGTTGGAGGATGTGGAGATCATCTCTCTAGGTTGGCCACTACCCAGAAGATATTGTGCACTAGATACTTTTGGCCCATGATATTCAAGGATTGTATGAATGTAGTCCAAAAGTGTAATTCCTATCAAGTATTCATCCATAAAATGCATGCTCACCCTGCTCCACTTCATCCTGTGGTGACCTTCAGTCCCTTTTCCAAATGGGGGATTGATTTCATGACATGTAAGCCTACCTTGGCTAATGTTCATGGATACATCATCGTGGATGTTGAATACTTCACTAAGTGGGCCAAGGCCTTGCCTACCTTTTCTAACAATGAAAACACCACTAATGTATTCATGTTCAATAAAATTATCATTAGGTTCAATGTTCCTAAGACCATAGCGATAGACTGTGGGTCTGAATTTCAAAATAATATGATATGACTGAATTAGATGCTAGGTTGGGTTTTCACCATGAAAACTCAACACTCTATTATCCTCAATCCAATGGCCAAGTAGAAGCCATAAATCTTGTTCTAAATACCATGATCTAGAGTATGTTGTGGAAACAAAAGACTAACTAGCATATCATGTTATTTTTGGCGTTATGGGCTTACCATACCTCAGCAAAAATTGTCACTGGGTTCACACCATTCCAACTCATTTATGGTCTAGAGGTAGTCCTATTTATTGAATGTGAAATCTCATCATTGAAGCTTCCCATAGAACTGCTTCCCAACACCTCCATCAAGGAGGAGCATATCTTGTACTTGGAATATCTTGATAACTATCTTGGACTATCTTCCCATCCTCATGTTTTTGAAGAGGGTTACTTGGTCTTGGTTTTCGATCAGGACCATGATACATTAAGCGCAAGTAAATTTGAACCTCTTTGGCATGGCCCCTACATTGTTAAAATTGTCTTGAAAAGAGGGGCTTATGAGCTAGTTGAATATGATGGGAATCCATTTTCGAAGCCTCACAATTGGCTCTACCTTAAAAAGTTTTATTCTTAGGCCATTCCGATGCATGATGCTTTGTACATAGGTGTTTTGTTGGTTTTGGAGTGGTGTTATTTTATTTTTATGTGTGCTTATTTTCTCGGTTCATTTCTTATCATGGTTTATGCTTGATTTGTGTATGTCATCATCCACCTCATTCTACATGGGATATGTTGATGGTGCCAGTTTTAGTACCCAGAATATAAATTTTTCTTCCCGGTTGATCTTCTTTCCCACTAACGAGATGGTGAGTTTAGGGGGTGTCTACCTTGGTCCTGCAACCAATAACATCATGGAATATAGTGTTTTCATTGAAATTCTATATGAGGCTCTCACTCTTGGAATATGTCATTTATTTTTTAGGTTGGACTCTCAACTTGTGATCTCAATGTTGAATTGTGCCTATAGTGTCAAACATCTCACATTGTTGCATAAGTATTTGAGGGTTTTTCTTCTTAAATGTTGCTTTGAGTACAACGAGCATTGTCATGTTCTATGAGAATGTAATACATTAGTTGATTCGTTGGCTAATTATGTGTTAGACTGGAATCTATCTCATTAGTTAAATCATTTATCATGCATGTACATAAACATGGTCGACAATAACATCATTAGATATCCATATGTGGTAGCCAAAAAAAAATCACACACACACACACACACACACACACACATAAAGTGTGTTACATCCTTAAAAAATGAGGTGCATATACAAAATTGGGGCTCTACTAGCCTCTTGATAAAAATAGGGGATACTATATACTAGTCATCTCGATTATGACTATTATGGTAGCACAATACTGACCGAGCCACCTTCCAAAGAATTCAACAAAAGGGGAAGGATACTCCTTTTGAGTGTTGTTGCAGGTGCGGTGGAATCCCATCCTCAGATAGGGGGGGGGGGGGAGACTACCATATTTATCCCCTACAAATTTTGTTGTACATGGAAAATATCCTCTCTACCATTATATCCCACTCCCTTCGATGACTCCTCATTGTTTCTCCAAGGAAAGGATCAACCCCATCCCTTTGGACACTCTGGTATCACATCTGTGACACATATAAATTAATTTCAATTGTATTGCACCCACAAATAAAAAAATTGTGTATCTCAAAAATACAAAAAAAATGAAATACATAAAATCCAAAAACACATTTACCAAGATGACCCCATGCCTCTCCCAAGGGGAGGGGAAGCTCTGGATATTTCCTAAATTCAGTTCCTGCATGTGGGAAGTCCTCTATCTCCACGATTTTATGGCACCACTAGGAGTGAAATCCCAGTCTGTAGGGATATTCATTCTTCCCCCATGGTACTCTTCCCATGTGTTCCACCCATAGTATTATATGTGGGTCTTGTGAAAATGGGTTTTCCATCACTATTTGTGGCCTTGACTAAGGTACTCTTCCCATTAAAGTGGTCCTAGAATGGAGTCATATATGAACTAATTTTGATGCCCATTCTTGCAATACTATAATTGAACTTTCATGTTTTATAGAACTTCCTCACAACAATTAAAATTGGTGGGTTCCAAGCACATCAGTTCCACCTGCATGTTTTACTTTGTGTCTATATGTGATGCTATCAACCCTGCTTTTCAAGTTATGCTAAAAAAATGGTCTTAAGGGTAAACTCGATGATATCCAAGATAGGTATTTTTCCACTCGTCTATTGTGACATGTATCGACAATATTGTTCTATGTAGTAGATAATAGATGTCTCATCTCCATCAGGCACACTATCGACCATCCATGGCACACCCCTCCATAAAAATATAGTACATAGAGAGATGTCATCAATCTCAAGGTAGAGGACATTACCCTCTACGATGAAACATTCTTGGTCTCGGTTCCAGTATTGAACCATATTGTGTAATAAGTAATCATGTGAACCTAATAGTGGATAGCAGAAAAAATTTAGTAGTCCAAAGTCATGGAGTGCTTCCAGAGTAGGGGCATCTGATTGGGAAGAAAAATCATCTACCTTGTGAGTTCTTTCCTTTGAATCAATCATGGTTGTTTTCAACCTTCACACACAAAGAAAAAATCACCCCATCATCCAAAACCCAAAATCTCACGGTCACAACATGTTAAACCTCCTAGTGTCATTAAGGGGTTTTGATATTCCCTGGTGGTGTCACACAACATGTCGTTTGACACCACAGAGGTTTCCCACAACATGTAGTTGGATGTTTCATAGATGTCGAGAAACAAGCAGATCGATGACCTTACATGTCTAGTGACACCCAGGACTGTTGTGAGAGTTTGGGACATTATGCCAAATATTCCTTAGCAAATCATGAAAAAAATGATAGGGAAAACAAAGGTAGGGTTATTACATATTTCCTGGTTCAAAAAGACTAAAAATCGGTTGAGTAAATATCCCACGATGAACTCCAGAATCCTGCACTTTGAAGAGGATTTTTCTCCACAAACTCTCCTCTCACCTTTCTTTGCAAATGAGAAATGAGCCTTTTACCATAGTAAGTTTCCTTTTATAACACTTTGTTTGATAAAAAATCCATTTTCACATTGAGACCAAGTAATTGGTTTCCATTCATTCATTTATCTAATGAGATTATTGTTATTTTTATGCCATTTTTCATTAAAACTGACCATGGAATCTAGTTTACATGTGTTGACAGGATAATAGGGACTTTTTTTAACAAAGATGACGACTTCCACTGAAATTGAGGTACGTGTTCTGAAAACTAGCATATAGGTATAGGTTTTTCCCTATATCCATGATTTACATTATTAAACATCCATTTTTCCATCACATGCCTTAGGTTCTATCCCTTTAGGTTGCGACATTAGCCACTCCATTTTTTCATGTTGTATCTTGTTCAATAGTACCTACCCTTAATGGGTTCCCTAGTTGGAACCTGGATTTCCATTTGGTGCACATGTTGCACTTTTTGTAGGCTCATGAAAACTCATGTAGTCCCTCCATGACTTGATGTTGAGACTCATTTCCATCTCTCCATCTATATTCTGGCCATATCTCGTGGGGGTTCCCAAAATTTTTATGGTTCTTTACGGTCACTTGTGCATTTTTTTCTTGTGTCATTTACCCCACCGCTGCATTTTTGTTTACCTAGATCATGCTTACCACTATTGTAGTATCCTTTCACCATCCACCTCTTGCATCATTTGGGATTTGTTTTGCATCCATCATCCCATGGAGAGAACAACATATAAGAGTGGATCTCACTTGCCAGTACAGGTTGCATTATTTTTTCTTAGGTCGGTTCCATGTGCTTGGAACATAGGAGCATATTGTTAAGCCACTTATTCTCTCTAATTGAGTGCACTTTTATCTCTTTTTTAGAATTGTTTAAGGACATGAAAAATACACATGTTGAGTACACTTTTGCCTCTTTTTCAGACTCATTAAAGGACATGAAAAAGACACACGTTGAGTACACTTTTACCTTTTTTTGTACTCATTAAAAGACACAAAAATACACCATCACAAGTATACTTTTAACTCTTTTCAGGCTCATTAAAACTAAAATGAAAAACACACTACTGAGCATACTTGTATTTCCTTCTTTCACGCTCGTTAAACCATGAAGGAGACACTAAAAGACAAAAAAAGAAAAAATAAAAAATAAAAAAAGAGGGGTTTTTTCACCATTGGTCTATTCTCAAAATGGAAACATTAGTTGAGTCACCCTTGAACACGGAACCTGTTTGATTCATCATATTATAGTTGGGTTTTATCTTTCCTAGGAATCCTCCCAGTAATATGAGTAAGAGATAATCCTCTAGCTAGTTACTCTTCCAATCATCATGGAGAGTGATTCAATGGATCTTTTGCTATTGCAGTATATTCATCTATCTCTTGAGTCTTGCTGCCAAGTCACCTTTGTGTCGTGCTATATCTTCAAGGGAATTTTAATCTTGATTTTTCCATCTATTGTTTTGTTGACATTATGAGTCAGTCATCCCAGTGTCAGTTGTACTTGATGATACTCTCTCCTCACATAATTTCTTGGTGTATGTTTCATGTCGATTTATGGGAGATACATTAAGGCCCTCCTTTGATGGATATCTTCCTATCAAATTTAGCACACTACCTAGGAGAGGAATACGTTGGAGAAATTTCTATTTTCAACACACTAGTTCAATAAGAGTTAACTGACTAGTTCTATTTTAAACTTTCTATTTTGATCATCACTATTTTGCATGTTCTTTCCTATATATGATTGTATTCCACTCATTCATTATATCTTATTGATCATCATCTATGTATCAATTATTCATTCATTGATCATCTCATTGGATTAGTGTGAATATATTTTTTCATTCTTACATATTGAATCTCTTGTCCTTTCTTGATAAGCTTTGTTTGTACTTTCTTTATCTAGATCTCCTGTGTAGGTTTTGACAAAACATTGACATGACATCAGAGCTACGTTGCTTGGAGAAATCCATACAAGCCAAAGAAGACGCAATTCAGATTTTCCGTGAGAGAAATCTGTGTAACAAAAGTTGTCGCAATCTTTCTTTGTCGAAAAGTGTGACAAGTTGAAGTTGTCCCACCTTCCCCCTGTCAAAAGGTGCAAGAGTCGCACTCTGGACTTGTGAAATTTTCCGAAATTGGAGTTTCCACACCCAAGTACACTACCATATTGTGACAAGGAACTTTCACACCCTAGTACACTACAAAGGGATACAACAAGGAGCATGTTGCTTTGTGTATGAAGGCAAGGTGTGACAACCTCTTAAAACCCATTTTATTTTTGCAGTTATTTCTCCCAAAATATTAACTTTTTGAGGAAACATCCTTCTTGAGAAGTAAATCGACCCATTCTGCAAGTGGGTTTTCAATTGTTTAGTGATATTTCTCATTTCTTTCTCAGAAATGAAGCAAGAATATAGCCTCTTGAAATTGATACAAATTTTCCACTTAAAGTGCCCTTTCTGCAGTGATTTCTCAGTTTTTCACTTGTAGATTGAGAATAAATTTTTAGGGGTTATTAGAAATAGTGGGAGAGATGGATAAGACACCTATTCTACAATCAAACTTGGTGGTAATCCTCAAACCATACAATTATTTTTATTTGAATCCAAAGGTAGAATTCCAACTCAGAAGGAAAGGACTATAAAACTTGTCGATGGGGGCATATACAAAACCTACATCAGCAATTGAGAAGACCAGATGGGAGAACCGAAAGGATGAAGCTACGATACTTGTTATTGAATTGATTTAATATTATTTATGATTTCATGTTGTCATAGGAAATACTCCAAATGAGATCCAGACTACCTTAGCAAGTCTGTTTGGAAAGCAGGATGAGATGAGAGGTCATATGCTTGAGGTAGATTTGAATACATTGGATCCCAAAATTTTTGATAATATACAAGATTTCTTTACTAATTTTAAATATTTAATATTGAGCTTAGTATCTGGTGGTATTGATAATTCTAAACAAGTGGACCAACTTATTCTAACAATATTGGCCAAGCTAGGAGCATAATATGTTGTCTATGTTTCCACTTTCCATTCTGGAAGGTATCTTATGGGAACAAATTGGAATATTCCTACCATGGATCAATTCATTGATTCTCTCACACATGAGCATACAAACTCATTTGGATGGGCCTAATCAAGGATCCAAAAACATATAAAATGAATAGGAAGGAGAAACAATATGAGGATGGATATTCCAAACCCTTCAATGATTCTTCAGGTTCCAAAGACTCTTCAGATTCCAAGAAGAAGAATAAGAAGAAGGGAAAGTAGTGCGCTTACTGCAATAAATTGAATCATGAATAATCCACATGCATGAAGAAGAAAATTGATCTTATGGCACAGGTACTTCAGTAGAACAACCTTGGAATCTTCATTCTAGAAGGAGTCAAGAAGTAGAAGGAAGAAAATCCTACTCCTAAGAAAGGTAATCATCATGATCATAATGCTCTTGTTGCAGTTAATTCCTGATCTGATTCATGGATTATAGATTCTGGTGCATCACATCATATGGTAGTGAAAGAGGAAGTTTTTACTTATTTGAGTTCATGCTCAAGACCTGCTATTCTCAAGGAGGATGATACTCTAGTAGCTGTAGCAGGAAAGGGAAGAGTGGAACTCCATAATGGAAGTTTTGAGAATGTTTTACATGTTCCAAATCTTTCTATGAATATACTCTGAGTTTATCATATCATTTAGAAAGGTAAAAAGGTTGAATTTACATCAGATTCAGTTTTTGTACTTGATATGCATGACAATACCATTATTGCAATTGGTAAGGTGGATCACAAGTCAAGGTTGTATAAATTCACTAAATTTTATGACGATGAATCCTCTTTAGTACTTACACATAAGGAGAGTACTTTGCATGCACCTCTAGTGCAACATGCAGATGATCTTGTGCTTCCATCAGTTCTAGACATCAGAGATGATTCCATACACTCAGATTTTGTACATGGAAATAAGCACGTTGTACAACCAGATAAGAAGCTAGAGAAGATGCCCAAGAGGGCACACTTCAAACTTCAGGAAATAGGTGTCCTTGTAGGGAATCCATTGGATTTGAGGAGGACTCAATCTTAGCATAAGGATCCCTCTCATGTACTTTCATCGTCTGAACCTACGATGCCCATGCATTGCTATATGGTTCAATCTATTGATCTGCAAACCTATAATGAGGTTGTGGGAAATCCATTATGGAAAGAAGCCATGCAGAAGGAGTATGACTTAATCCTAAATAATCAGACTTGGGGTCTGGTTCCACTTCCACCAGAAAGGAATATTTTTAGGTGCAGATGGGTCCACATGATCAAGAGGTACAAGGCTAGACATGTTTCCAAAGGACTTCATGAGATCCATAAATATTTCTACATCTTCACGAAGAATTTCAGTGAGCATAAATTTTAGACTTTGCAGTATCATCTTGGAGTGAAGAACATAGTTTCCTAGAAACTGTCTTTTCTTCTTTTGATGCATTGTCTTTTGAGGGGGGTTTTGTTCCCACGTGGTTTTCCCTCTTTCCTCATTTTTATTCAGCGTTAATTATTTTCATTGTACATGTGTACCTAATATAGCCTAGTTTTCGGGACTCATTTTTTATTCCATGGTGATCTTTAGGGTGGGTGTTGGAGAAATTTATATTTTCCACACACTATTTCAGTAGGAGTTAACTGACTAGTTCTATTTTAGACTTTCTATTTTGATCATCACTATTATTCTATTATGCATGCATAATTATGATATTATGCATGTTATTTCCTATATATGAGTGTATTCCACTCATTCATTGCATCATATTGATCATCATCTATGTATCAATTATTCATTCATTGATCAAATCATTCGAGTTGTGTGAATATGTTAGAAAAAAAAGGATCACAGAGCAATAAAATAAAAAAAATTTGGAAATAAAACACAAAAGATACACAATTCAATAGAGACACAGATATACGTGGTTCACCTAGTGTGGGATACATTCACTAGAGAAATTTCTAGGTCCTTCCTTTATTATTATCCAACAAATGAAGGGATACAACCTACAACACACTTGTTGTAACTTCCTCTTTTTTCTCTCACAGTCTACTCACTCAAAATAAAATATTCACAATGATACATATCCACAATACATTTCCCTCATAAAACAGGGTTTCCTTCTAGGGAAAAAAACCCTAACATAACTTCTACGATCAGATCTGTGACCTTATAATGAATGGTCCAGATTTACTATGAAATTACAATATACATTTACAAGGAAATTTTTCCTTCAGTGGCTTTTCCCTCGAACTCCCATTGGGGAATTTTGTCCCCCAAACCCCCCTTGAAAGGGACCAATTTCCCCCAAACCCCCTAGCCAGGAATATGGACCCCCCGGACCCCGCAGGAGGGGCAAGCCCCCCTACACTCCCCCATGTGGAGGAGTGTACATTCTTCTGGGCTGTAAAGTCTTCATGGGGTATAAACATAGCTGAAAATAAAGACCTATGAATTAGGGATATAATCAGGCTCCACAACCAACATAATATATTTTCTCATTCTTCCATATTGAATCTGTCATCCTTTCCTGATAATATGTGTTTCTACATTCTTTATCTAGATCTTTTGTGCAGGTTTCGATGAAACATTGGCATAATATAGAAACGAGCTAGTACCTTGGAGGTTGTATTTCTCAGTGGTAGGCCTCCTCACAATCAATAGTGGTTTTTCATTATTGACTCCTAATTGATTAATTCAATGAGTGTTCAACATCATATCCTCTATTTACACTTTCTACATTGTACTAGGTACCTTGGGGTCCATCTTCCTCATCAATGGGTCCCCTCGCATCTGTTAATAGTATATATCAATTACTAGTAATCATATAATTTATACCATGCTCAACATCATCTCATCTATTTTCATGTTTTGGATTCATACCATTAGGGTTTGGGATGAATAACTCATCTTTGGGGCCACATCATTCCTTTATAAGATATCCTCCCAAGTTGTGATGGAGTATATCACTTGTATATGAGCACTTTGAAGACTTTGAGGGCACTTTCCTTAGTGCTTGTTGTATGCCTGATGTATATGTTCTGACATAGATCCACATTGTATTTTCTTGTGGATATGATCTTATTGATGACATGGATCCATCGTGTGTTCTTTGATGACCATGGTCTTGCATTTAGTCATGAATATGTAGTGTATTGTTTGGAAGCCATGATTTGATACTCTTTAGAGTCTGAGTATGTCTACCTTAGGGATGGTCTATATATACCTTTATCCTTGGTTTTTTTATTGAAGGTACTCTTTGACCTCTAGACCCTTTTGTTCTCTCCTCACGCTACCTCACACGGATACTATTTTATTGTAATTTGTTTCATCCATCCATTCCTTTATCGACCTCACACATTAGGGGGAATTTGATATAGCCTTAATTTCCATCCTGCAGGGCCATATGGGAATACAATAGAATATGAAATCCAAGACACAAATCTATCTAAATATTTGTATCATTTTTGTAGGGTGTCTCTTGTCGTGCATGGAGAAAGGGAGATATGTCGTGGGTCATCTATAGTGAAACCTGTGACACCTTCTATAACCTTCTAGATTCATGGAGTTTCTAAGAGACAAGAGAGGGATGATTTGGTTCTTAGTGGCATGAGACTTATAACTCAAATCATTTGATTCTCCATTGGTCTCTATAAGATCTATAATCTCTCCCAATCCTCTTCTAAGTATATATATAAAGAAGAAAAATATTGAGTATGAAAGGAAGAATCATTTATAAATCTATATTGTTGCCAAATTTCATAGTTTCTTCTCCATCTAAATCAGTTGAAGTCAGGTTTCCTAGCTTCGTTGAAGATATGAGGAGCAAGGAGTAAGGGGAAAAGAGGAATGCATATACACTAAGACGTAATTGTATTATTTTAATTCCATTATTCAAATTAATAGATCATTGGTTTTCCCCTATGAATGTTTGTTTTCATGCAAAATTTTTTAAACCTAGTTTATTTTGTCATATATTGGGTTAGAACCAAGCTATATCTAGGATTATAACACTAAGAAGAGAAGAAGGAAGGAATTTCTTGTCGCTTGTGTGCAGGGAGAAAGTTGTATAGGCTAGAGATCGAACTTTAGAACTGAAGTAGTTAGGTCATATGAAGGACAACCTCCTAGAAAAGGTATGTTATCCTACAATTTCTTAGTTTAATTACGAATCTAATAGATTGAGTCTAAAGAAAATCCACATAATTCTATCCCTCTATCTATATAGGATCATTTGGCATATCCTAGGGATATATTACTATCCAACTATGAGATTTTCTCCATAACACAGGGGGCATATAAGCCATCAAAATCACACGAGGATCACATGCGGCCTGGGCCAAACCCACCCTTATCATGGATGGATTTTTTAGGTGTCTCCTCTTGGTAGTGGTGAGTTTTTAACTTTGGTTTCCATTTATAATGAGGCCCATCTAAATCGATCACCCTCGAAGGATTTGATAAGATGCACCTTATTACCCTCAACCATTGTCTCAAATTGAATTTTTGAAATATGTGTGTGTGTGTGTGTGTGTGTTACAACAAAATGTAGGGACCTTCATAAAGAAGATCTAGGTTTTCTAGAAGAAATCATCAATAAACATCACATAGTATGATGATCCTTGTAATGATGCTATAGACATTGTCCCACTCACATATGAATTAATAACATGCAAGTTCTCCTTGGACCTACTCTCGTTTCTATGAAGAATAGATTTGGATTCTTTCCAAGTGCACACTCTGCACGCTCCCTACTGCTCAATCCTAAACTCTGGAAGACCTGTAACAAATCCCCTCAGAATCATAAATTCCCTATAGTATAGGTGTCCCAAAGTCCTATGCCACAATTCACAGAGGTTTTCACTATCATGTACCAAGGCCTAAACAGTATTACCATGTAACATGTATAAAGTGTCTTCTCTAACCCCAACGATCACTGGACTATCTAGGTTATATTTATCTGGACGTATGAGTACTTTCCCTCTCTGAAAAGAAACAACAAAACCCCTATCCTCCATAGCTGATACTGAAAGCATATTCATCTTCAAAACTAGTATGCAAAGCAAATATTGGGAATCTAAATATCATCCTGACTCAATTTTGAACGTAACTATTCCATCTCTTTTCATTGCATACCTGGCATCATCACCAATTTTCACATGAATATCTACGTCACTATCCTTCAAATTTCTAAATAGCTCATCTTCTTATCTCATATGACAAGATGCACCACTATCTAATAACCAATAACTCCTCACTATTGTGCTCATAGAAAGGAAAGAAACTAGTGAGTGGTCCTTTTCAAAAATATTTACAAACTCATCAAGTTGTGTCTCCTAACACTGAGATGCATAATGTCCATTCTTATGACATGAGAAACACCTGATTTTATGCAAGTTCATCTTCTTTCCTAACTGTGACGATCCTCCATCAATGTTACTCTTATTTATATAACCCTTTCCTTTTCCCTCCCTTGTCTTACTGACAAGAACCAAGTTCTCTTCACTACCTCATTGCTTGTTTCTCTTATACTCCTCCCAAGTCTCTTCTTGGATGAAATCATCCCAAATTCTATGCCAATCTAGGATATTTTCCCAAGCGCAAACTCCCTTGAAAAATGGTTCCCAAGACTTGGGAAGACCATTTGGTTGTATTATTCTCATTTAGGTGAGGGATTATATGGTCCTTCACTGAATCTAGGAGGATCCTCTCTGCTTTGATATCCTTCTTATTTTGAGCATCCAAAGTTGTCGGATTTTTCGATGGAGTAACTATTGTATCCACTAACTCCCAAAGGTCATACTCCTTCAATGCTAAAGTTACCCTTACTTTCCAATCTAGGAAGTTGGATGCTCCCTCCAATATTTCTTCAATTCTCAACAGTGTTATTTCCATCCCCAAGACTTCAAAAATTGCCCTGGAAATAACCTGCTACTGAAAATCCCCCTTGTACTGACCTGTACTGAGTTGTACTCGATTGTCACCATTGAAACCCATGTATGTACATGACTGTCACCATTGAAACTCATGTATGTACACTATTATTTCTATTGAAACCCATATATACGTGACTATTCTCAAAGCAACCTGTGTATGTACACAACTATACTTTATGTGACCTTTGTACACCCTTGTACACATACAAAAACTTAATTTTTCCTCAGTAATTGTTTCCCTAAAATACGTCCTTTGATTTCTTCCTACTATTTATGTATCTACTATGGATCTAGATTCCCTTCAGAGATCCTGCTATGATACCATGTTGAAATAACTCCTACTCAACATTTGACTGTTAATTCCAAATAAACACTTATTGAATTAAATCACATTTGAGTAATCAACTAGACATGTAGCGGAAGCATAAACAAGGAAACCAAAATCAAGCACACATAAACACCAATAATTTTTGGGTATAAATCCATGGTAAAACCTTGGAGGGAAAACTAGTGCTGAGAATGATTTTATTATGCTAAAATCAAGGCTCCCGTAATAGTGATAGTGGCCCACTTAGAGAAATACAACCCTAGACAAACCTGGAAAAGTTTGACCTATTGTATGAACCAAAACTGCACACTTTTTGAGGTGTACACGACTTTTCTTCATGAAACCCACATATGTACATGACTCTCCACTAAGACCTGCATATATGTATGGAAAACTTTGTATGACGTGAAACTTTCATGTGGCTTCTTCTGACTCAAACCCACCTACACAACCTTTGTTCTCTCTTCTCCTTAACCTGATCTTGAGATGAAATTGTTTCTTTGCCTATCCAAGATCTTGAAACACAGTCCTTCATGATCCAATCCTCTTGAAAGTAAATCCTCTACTCTCAAGAATATCAATTATCAAGTGCCAAGTGTCTTCCTCATTCACCCTAACCTTGATTTTACAATTGTGAGTTACAATCTCTTTCTAATCTCACTTGAGATTTAGATTGCATGAGAATATCACATGATAAGTACATTTAGCACTTTTCTCAAATAAATCCATTATATAATTATATAATTAATTAACAAAATCAATTTACTTTAATAATTCCTTTAATTAAAGTAAATTCAAGAATAGAAAGATTTGGACGTTTTCCTGGCTGATGCTACCACTAACATCAATAGCTAGGCCCCCCATGTCTGGGATTCGGGGGTGGGAGGAGGAGAGGGAGGGGGTAGAGAGAGGGGAGGGGAGAGTGTGGGGAAGAGAGAGAGAGAAGTAAATAGGGAGAGAGAGGGAGGGTCAAATGGGAGAG
>ML785867.1:425755-457081 GCA_009831015.1 Picea engelmannii
AAGGTAGAAAGGTCTGGGGGATCTGGAATCCCATGTGCGTCGTTGATCCGGGCGCGCAAATCTCTGCCGCCCAAAAATGCTGACCGCTTAATCACAAGCGCATGTGCACCCCAAGATTATAGTAAATGGGTTTTTCACCCACTCCTTTGCATTCTAACCTCCCCCTTACCAGAAATATCGCTAACAGGTACCATTCCAAATGTCCCAAATGATCTCAATGCTTCTCAGTTAAGCACCTTATGTCATGGGCATCATGTTGATGTTCCTTTGTCAACAAAGTCTTCTCCTCCTCAAAAAAGTCTTCTCCTCCTCCTTCTTCCTTCCCCAGTGAAAGTATAGCTATTAGTAATTGTTATAACCCTAAATTTCTATACATATGCATACCTAGCATTTGGCCCTCTTACTTTCATTTTTTGCCAAGCCATCATTGATTTGCCCTTTTAAAAAACCCATTTTTTGAAGATGTACGCGCCCTGCACCAATACTGAATACGTACATACACCTGCTGCACCACTACAACCTATGTACATACACATTCTACACCACTATAGTGCACGTATACTTGCAAAAGTTTCAAAAAATAAAAAGTTGCAAGGAATTCGTTGAGATTACGAGCTATTGGGTAGTTTCCCAACTAATCCACCACCTATAGCCCATCACCCAACTGAATAACCATCCTTTTGTCATATAAAAGGAGGTGTTGGTTTCTCATTCCACATCTAGACATAAGAATAGTGAAACTCTGCCCATTTCACATCCCCTCCTTTCCCCAATTAATTGCAGCCCTTTTGTGAGAATTGCCTCAGAATTCCCCAATTTGCCTTCCTTCCTCCATAAGAAACCCATTTTACTTCCCAAGAAGAAGGTTGAGAGGAGAAGCCATACAAAGGTTCACTTGGAGCGTGGTGAAGAGGAGCCCAAACCAGGTTCATGGGGAAGTAGCCAGCTTTGGTTGTAAGTGATCATTGTATTATCAATAAAAGAAGTACTTTTCCTATCCCAAATCATGGCGTGTTGAATGTTTCTAATGGTTTAAGTTTTAATATTATAACGTATAACCCTAATTTTTATATGAATTGCATGCTTGTAGCTTTTTGTTTATCTATCTTTGAATGTAGTCCATCCTTGGAAGGAGGCATGTAGTCAGCAAAGCTTTCAAGAACAAGAGTATCATCATCAGATGCAGAGTAGAGGTACAGTTACCTGATCCTTCTCATTTTAATTTTCTTGTATGAGTTTGGGGTATGTTTGGGGTAGTTAGAGAAGTAGGAGACTTTTAAATGGTTATTTATCTTCCTACAATGTAAAACCTAGTGTAGCCATAGGGGGGTTTTCCCGTTAGTAGAACTGGCGACCATACTAGGGAAGCTTCTAGGGTTTTAGGAGATTTTTTGGGTGTTTGATTGGTTTTTGTACCTTTTGAGTTTTTGTTGAGTCTGCTGAGTATTTTAAGGGATTCAGGTCACCTGTTGGTGCCATACCAGTTCTCCCTTCCTTGTCAGTCAATCTATTTTATTTATTTATTGACAAATTACAGAGGTATACGTGCCCTACAGTGGGACAACCTTCGTACATATGTACCTTGTCTAGTAAACAACCCACGTACATATGCAGGCTGTTGAAACAAAAATAGCATACCTGGTTCAAGAAACTATTTTTGAAAAAGAGGTAGCCAACCTCTTTCCTAATTGAGGTTTTACTTCTTAGGGATTCTTGACAAAGTTCAATGTCTCTATTTTTACAGTCATAGCTTGGGTTAGATTTGAGTTTTCTTATCTTTTTGAAATATTTATTGTATTTACTTTTGAAAGGAATTTGGGGGAGTATTTGAGTTTTTAATCAGCTTGTTTGGTTTCTTTAGTTACTCCCTGCGATCCGTAGTGGGCCAAGGGTCAGTTTCGTTCTTGTCTTGTATTTTCTTTTCCCCCTTTCATTTGCTTTAAACAAAAGAGAAAAAATATTTATTTCAATTTTTTTTTTGTTTGAAGCATTTAAAAAAAATAAAAAATCATTCTTAGTTTGGTAAAGTAGTTGGAGTTAGTTATATTACTTGAAAGGAAAACATTTCATTTTTTAAGTTATTTCTTGATTTCTTAGAACTTAAATAGCTCGTAGTTGAGCAAAATTTTGTTTTAGGTCTTCTTTTTAAAGATCTTGAAAAAGTTAGTTATGAAAAAGTTGGTTACAAAGAGCTAGTTGTGAATCTTTATTTTAACCTAGAAGTAATTTTGCTTTTAGTTTCATTTATTCCTCCTCTTTTCGTCTCTCATGCACATCATTAGTTTCATTGTCATATCCTTTGAGTGAAAACAATCCATTTAAAATGAATGCTAAATTTAAAATTAATTAGACTTTATGTTTGTAGGGTCAATCAACTAGTTTAGGGTAGAGCCTTGAATTAGGTTAGAGAGGAAACTCTTCAAGGCTTATAAACAAACATTGGAGTCAAATATAGGGAGTGTAAAAGTCCAGTGATGTGAAATTTATCCAAGGACCCCCTCTAACACAGGGGCTAAACACTGGGTCGTGTGAGGAAAGGCAATAGAGATAACCCCTCCAAATCCAGACTAAACATAGTGGGGAACACATATTGAGGATCTGTTGTGGGATACTATCACTCTCATTTTCCTACAGAGCTTCATGGACCTTGAATCCATTCAAGAGCCTCAGTTTTCTTCCAGAACACTTTCTTTCGATACCCTCAGTAGGTTTTGGACTTGTTATCCTACTCATTGTGGTCCACATGACTCTCAACTGTACCCTCTTAGTGATTGTTCATGAGTTGGAAACTTAGTTTTATTAATTCTAGGGAATTACACAGGTGACTGTGGGGGTATACCATGGTACCTAGGGAAGACATCGGGTCACACTTTGTAGAGTATACCTGGAGGGTGCTTCTGTGTTTGAGTTTCACTTGCACTGGTAAGTTGCTCTAGTATTGGTTGGCGTAACTGTTCTTCCAACTAGATAGTGGTTTTCTTGATTTATCTTGTAGGAACTTTTCTAGTGTGTTCTTGGTTTTAAACGTTAGTTAAAGCCTTATTGTGTCGTCGATATTTTCACAAAGTGGAAGATTAAGAGCTCCACTGGTCGCGAAGGCTTCAGGGCCTATCGTCGGTTGCATTAGAGTCACCACTGCCACCATTACAACAAAGACTTGACCAGCAAGGGTCATATGAAGCAACCATGCCATAGGAAACTATGCCCGAGCCTTATCCAAGAGGAGATTACTCAAATCCAGAGGAACCTACTGTTTTTTACCTTGGAGTGGAAGCTCTCGAGTCAGCCAACCCTCTGATCACTAGCTTGTCGATGCTAATCTTGGTACAAGTTGTCCCTTTGAGGGTAACACCTTATGAGCATCAGATAGTTTTACAAGAAACTATGGAAGCAAATGTTGTTGCTTTGTCCGAGAATCCTCACACTCCCTTAACGGTTTCCACCATAGGGGGTATTGTGCCTCCTAACCCACCTTTGTCGATCTGAACCATAGTGGTCTTGACCCCCTCTACCTAGGGCAGTGGTCCGATACCGTCAGCGGTGGTGACCACTGCTCCATTTACGTAGAGTGTGACAGGTCCTCCATTTTCATATGGGATGCCCAACATTGATACGAACTCCATCCTTACCTACTCCACCCTCCAGACCATGGGTCTTGGGGCAGGGAGCTCAAATGCTCCATTGAAAGGGTCCATTGGGGGCACCTCAACCTTCTATAACTCTATCCCTTACAGTGGTGGTCATATACCTCCTCCATCCCCCTCTCTCAGCAGTGCTTTCTAGCCACCCGTTGGGTTGAACATGAACTATAGCTTGTTTGGAGTAGGCAGTCTAGGACCTTATTATTACAACACACCGATGGGATCCATGTCGTTATCTTTGTTTGACACATTTGGTAATCACACTTTTTCGTCAGTTGTCGTCTCGGCCAGGTGCAACCCTAGTTTTGGACAACATAATCCTGTGCAGGGTACTATTCATAAACAGGGGGCAAGTATAGGATTTTTCTCCTCACAAGGACTTTGGAATCCTAGACAGGATTAGTTCCCTCACAAGGGATGTCGACCGGGGGAAACCCCTTCCATGGTCAATGGAACCCCAAGCAAGGCTCAATACATATGCCCATCGGATCGACAGGGGGCAACCCCTTCCATAATCTTTGGAACACAACGCAAGGAGAAATCCCCGCCCAACCCTCATCATCCAATTATGAGAATCAACCAATGATATCCCAGAAAACATAGTTTCCATACAATGGTCAAGGCCATGGTGTTTACCAGAACCCTAGTCAACAACCCAACTTTTCCTAGCAACCTAGTGCTAGTCAAACTCCAGGACCCCTTTTTCCTGTACATAGTCCCCAACCCAAACTACTGTTTATGGAAATGTTACATCTGCCAGACTTGTCAAGGTTTCTTAATTACCCGATTTTTCATGATCTGCGTTAGCCCCCCATGCCGACTAATTTTCCCTTGAATATTCCAAGTTTTGAAGGAAATATTGACGAAGATCCAGGTGATCACATGAAAACTTTCCACCTATGGTGCTCATCAAAATCACTGCAAGACAACTCCGTATAGTTGTGCATGTTTCAATGCACTCTTATTGGGGGTGCTGCGAAATGGTACATTGACATCGACCACTCAAGATATTATTACTTTAGTGACTTGGCTATGGTTTTCCTAAACCATTTCCAACTACCTGTGAGATACAATACTGACACTGAATTGTTGGCCAACTTTTAGCAGACTAAGGCTGATCATATCTCAAATCACATATGAGAATGACAATGTCGGAAGAGATTGATCAAGGTATAAGTCCCACCGGATTTCTTTCTTGAATGGTTCTTGAAGTCTTTGGTACCAAAATTATCCAAGGACATTGCAACTTCAAGAGTGTTTTCAGAGGAGGAGGCGATAATGAGAGCACAACAACTCGAATTGATATACTCTCAGTCTAGCTTACTCTATGAGATTTTTCCAGATGCACCACAGTCCATCCTTGACAAAGCCAGACAAAAGTCTGGACCACATGTTGATGGTATAGTTGGTTCATCACAAGGAAAGTCCATTGATCAGCTGTCAAATCAATTGCAAAAATTGTTGATACAACAGACAGTGTCTAGCCAAACCTCTAGTTTGTCTGCTCCCCCCTACCCAAATTTCAAACATACACAGTGTGCCGTCAACGAACCTGAAGGCCAACTAGCATCTTGAAGGAAAGAAAAAACAACAAAAAAAAAAGGGTAAAGGGGATAAGAAACCTAACAACAATGTTTTCAGGGGAAACACAGAGAAGAGAAAGTCAAAGTATCTGTGTAAAGTTTGCATGGAGTACCATCTGACTCACCCGTGCCCTCAACTTGCAGAGGCCCATAAGTTATTGCTGCATAAGAAGTCTTCTCTGCTAACGAACCCATTTCCACATGGAAAAAATATGACTCAAGCCTCTTTGAGTGCGGATGGGGGAAGTTAGGGACCCCCCGTATCTTCTAGTAATCCCTCAACCATGAACATTTACATGATGAAAGGTGATGGTTACATAGTGACTAGGGAACATGATTACATAATGTTGGATTCTGCCAAAAAGGGTAAAGAATACACAAGCCCACATGTTCCTCTCCAGATTAAGAGGATGATGGGAGAAAAAATGAAACGCATCCTAAAAGGGGCATTCAAGAAATATTCTCATAAACCAAACGTGAGGGACACCCATAACTACTCTGTGGTGGAGGATTTCTCACAAACCCCTTGCATGATGTCTGATTTGGAGGTCCTCCAAAACAACCCTTCACAGAGAAAGTATTTGTTATCCACCTTGGGATCTACATAGACTTGTAATCCAAGAATGATCGTTCTCGATACAACTGACTTGAAATCTTGTCTCCCTTACCACGTTCTATTTCAGATAGTAGTGTCTTACCCTGCTAAATATTTTACCTGGAATATCTTCCAAACAGTGGTTGATGAGGGAACCTCGACCTGCATGATTTCATTGGTTTGTTGGAAGGCCATTGGGAAACATGTTTTGTCTCTTCCACATACTCTGCTTACTACTTTCGATGGTTGTTCTTTCATACCACATGGAATCATCCCTTATTTCCCCGTGAACTTAGGAGGGAATACCGTGTGTGTCAAAGTTGAAGTGGTAGATGTGCCTCTCAACTACAACCTTTTGTTATGAAGGAATTGGACCTATGCAATGCTTGCAATGGTTGCCATGGTTTTTCAGTTTTTGTTGTTTCCACACGAGGGCCGAATCGTAACCATTGACCAATTTTCATTCTCTCGGTCTGACCCTTCATCAGGGGCATCCACAGTCTCGATGATTGATAAACCTCATCTCGACGTCATTAATGTAGGGGTTGGTTTGTGCCCACCATTGATGGGTACTTTCGATTACCCACCTCCTTACGACGATTTCAGGCTTATATCAGTTTCCCTCGACCAGCCTAGGGCTGAAATATTTCAAGTGTCATCATTCTGAATGACTTACTTTCATGATATGTGGACTCTTCCTTCCCCATCATCCATGATGGAAGGGACAGGGCATTCAAGCATGGCCATGCCATTTTCCACGACATAATTTGGGTATATTATTGTCCAGCGAGATTTATCCAACCCCGATCTGACTCCCGCACATGAGTTAGATCTATTTCTCGAGCCTATTTGGGCTCAAGGTTCCCTCGTCACTACAGATTCTTTAGACTTGGTCTTTCCCTCTGATGAGGAAATTATAGAGGCATTGACTGATCTTGACAGACCCTGAGATGATCTCCATCACAGATATTATTTTCTCTCAGAGTTAAGAAGAATAGAGGTAGGTGAATTCGTGTTGACTATGACTGGGGATAGGTCTTGTCCTATTAATCCTCTGGATACACACACAGTTTACACCGAGGGTAATATGGAAAGTATCACTAAAACGATCCCTATAGATATATCCAGAAACCCCTGGCGTCATGGAGAATTTTTTCGTCAGAGCGGACTGCTCCCCCGAGGAGATTCAAATCTATACAGACTTATTTAAGGAATTTTGCGATGTTTTTTTCTGGTCTTACAAGGAAATGTGAGGCATTGATCCAAGAATCATCGAACATGAGACAACGACTTATCCTGATGCCAAGCCAGTTCGATAGAAGCTTCATCCAGTGAATCCTCGGAAAGCGGCAGTTATTAAGCATGAAGTAGAGAAACTGCTTAAAGGCGGTTTCATCTACCCCATATAGTTGACGCAATGGGTGTCAAATCCCGTTACAATTAAAAAAAAATAGGGTACGATTTGCATGTGCATGGAATTTCGTGACTTGAGTAAGGCATGTCCAAAGGATAATTTCCATACCCCATTCATTGATCATAATGTCGATGAATGTGTAGGATGTGAGGTGTTTTCATTCATGGATGGTGTTATCACATATGTTTGTAGGGGGGGTGTTTTCCCTTAGGATTTGAGCCCTAGGTGAAAAAATGTGAAAAAAGGGAGATAAAAAAACCCACCAAATGCATTTTATCCTAGGTCTGTTGGTGTCCCGATTGATTGGTGTGTTATGCTAAAGAGCGCGTAGATCTGAGCAGTCGATCATGGGACACTTAGACTTATAGTCGTTAGCCCAACTCGGACCCGCCCCCCAACCTTTTTCCTTTAACGGGGGGGGTCTGATTTGGTGGTTTTCAGGCATGGNCTCAACCATACCGCCTCCAGCTCCCACTTACACATGTATTCCACTCAACCTTCTACCTCTACCTATCACATCTCCCCATTCTCTTCCACCTCTTGCTCTCTCACACCTATCCTCCACTTAGCTGCTAGAAGGCCTGATTCCCAGAGCGGTCTCATTCACTCCTCTCACTAAGTCTTCCCTCTACTGACCATTAAAATCAATTAACCAACTGAAATTAATGTGGCCCTCACTTCCCTATGCATTTTTGGTTCAATTTTCTGAGTTAAAGTGATGTTATCTTAGGTATGTTCCCCTTTGATCTCCTTAAATAATTCATTGTGATATATAAACTGATGGGTAATGGGATTACCTTCTCTGCAATCGAAGGGTGACTTCAAGTGCTAACATTTCTGGCACCGCTGTCGGGGATGAATTGAAGACATTCCCTTGGATAGAATGGAAAAGATCTTCAGATTTTGAAGGTGCATAAGACATCAACACCATTGAATATTTCACTTACACCTGGCGACTCCACTGTCTCGACTCCACTGTTTCAGTGTGGTTGCCATCTGGCTACACCTGAAGCCCCCTAAGAGAACACAGTGATCATATCTGGTCTTTGATGGTTAACAAATACCATACACACTTAGATTGCATATCATTCACCTGACGACTCCATGGTTAAAGGATCGATTGATGAATCCATTGGTCTGAAATGGACAAAATTCTGGATCAAAGGTTTGATCCTTTTAACTTCTCTGTCGTTCCTGGTTTTCCCAATGTTGTTCCTACTGTCAATGAGTGGGTTGATTTTTTTCCTATATTTAAAGAACATAAAGATGACAACCTTGCCCAACATCTCCATGATTTTCATGAACTCATGCACTGGTGGGAGATACATCATGAGGATGTATTATTAAATATGTTCATGTTCTCATTAGTGGGATATGCTCATGAATGGTATCACTCCTAACCCCCTGCTAGCATCTCCTCCCTGGGAGAATTTCATGCATCTTTCAATAGCACTGTCAAAAGTTTTATTCTTCTAAGTTAATTTGTCATAATTTTTGTGAAGAATATAAATATTGTATTCAAGCTATGACTATTTCAAATGAAATCTGTGAGAATGAAAGTTGTGCAGATGAAATCTATGAGGATGAAAGATGTGAAGATGAAGGTTGTGAGGAGGAAGAATATTCCTTGGCTGATTTGGTGTGGCTGGTGAGATCACTTTCTGCAAGGTTAGATAATTGAAGGTAGATCATGGTCGGTCATGCTCTTTTGAAGAAAGTACAGAGGATTTTCCATTCTTAGTAGCAGATGTTCTTGGAAACCCTGCTCATGATGGTGAGGTTGAGGATTGCATAGCCATAGAGGCAGCCTATTCTTCCTCTGATGCACCTGTTGTCTCAGATTTAAATGAAGCTATAGTCATGTATTCAGATGAAGAGCAGTAGATCCTTGCATCATATTTTGATGACTCGGGGAGAAACTAGCCTATGAATCAGATTCTGAGATGGATATGAAGGATTTACAAGAACATGAAACAGATCCTTTTCGTTTATACATTAAGGAAAAACATTGTGTGAAAATCGACCATCCTGAGCCTACAGAAGAGAAAGATATAAAGGTGCAATTTATAACCTACCCAGAACATGTAAGTGAGAAGCCATCGCCTGAGATCAGTCAGCCTGCATCAGCCTTTCACCCACCTATGCTTTCCAGATACATTCAACCATGTGTGAGGATCTGTAAGATAGAGAAGGCTTTTTGTTACAAATTTTCTGGACTTTTCCACTTATTCTATGACCCTATAGGGGAATACATGGAGTTTCATTTCCTTCATGTTTTGGAGCCACCCAACTTTATCCTGACATCATCATTAGGAGGAAAGTTGAAGGTTATGATCATTTTGCTATCATGGTTGCATCATCTGCTATCGATCACTGAAAGAGTAAAATAGCTTCCAGTTAGGAAGTTACTTGAATAGCTATGGTGGAAGTTCACTTTCACCTAGCACTATGTAAAAAAACATTAGTCTAGGAGTGTACATTAATAAGATCCTTCTGGAGCCCATGTATTTTCTTTTGTTTAGAGTAATTATCGGCCTGTAATCCTTAGCTAGACGTTTTTCTTTAGCATGAATCCATATCCCACAGAAGGCGACTGGAACTACTAAAGATCTTATATCCTCATAGGAAGGAATCTATCCCCCATGGATCCTAATGTTAACACATACGTTTGTAGGGGGGGTGTTTTCCCTTAGGATTTGAGCCCTGGGTGAAAAAATGCAAAAACAAGGGGCTAAAAAAACCCACCAAATTCATTTTATCCTAATTCTGTTGGTGTTCTGATGGATTGGTGCATCATGCTAAAGAGCACATAGATCTAAGCAATCGATCTTGGCATGCTTAGATCTACGGTTGTCAGCCCAACTCGGACCCCCCTTGACCTTCTAGATTTAATGATGGGGGGGGGGGGGTTCCGAGTTGGTGGTTTTTAGGTGCGGTCCCCTTGCTAACGTGTTTCCTCCTCGTCAACTTGGACCCCCCCCACTCATTCCCACTTACCACTCCCCCCCCTTCTGAGATAGACTGCTTACCACTCACCCATACTGCCTCCCGCTACCACTTACACCTGTCTTCCACTCAAACTTCCACCTTCGTCTGTCACATATCCCCATTCGCTTTTGCCTCTCACTCTCTCACACATGTCCTCCACTCAACGCCTACTCGCCCATACCATCTCCCTTTCTCACTACCCCTCTTACCTCCTCACGCCTATTCTCCCTCTACCACCATAGCCTCTCCCTCTGCCACCACATCCTCTCCTCCTCCACTCACCTTCCTCCAAACCTCGTTGTATTTTCCCCTTCACGCATCACCCCTACACCGTTCATCTCTCCAGCTCCCCATCGTCAACATCCAACAAAACTCTAGATGGTAAAGAGAAGGGAGAGGCCGCCATATTTTCTAAGTGTCGAGTTGACTCGAGCCCATCCAGATCTCAATGAAGACAGTTAATGAAGGTGAGGAAGGTTGGTGAAACCTCGTCTCACCACTTAAATGGAAATCCAGGTCGTACTGTCAGCAAGTCAGTTCTTCTGTAGGTTCCTACTGAAACATGATCGCGTCTAACAGAGCTTGTGGCTGACAAAGATTGTATGCGCAGTCTACCAGAGAACATGCAGACGTAAATCCTTTAATGCAATAACTCGAGCAAGCCTCTGTTGGTAGTGGTGAATTATTCTGAGTATATGTAGGCAGTTTTGAGTTTGTCTCCAGAGAGGTCATTTTTGGGGTGGAGCAAAGCTCCCAATTTTGTAATATTTGTTATGCGAGAGATGTTCTCTGGTTATGTAATCGATTTGAGACTTTCATGTTAATAGAAGTTAGTTTCCTGTTTCTTTTAATTTCTCTGTAAAGATGTGTTGAAACACTTGGGTATGGATGATCCAGTCGAGGATCTTTATGATGTTATAATGTAGGTTTGATTATAGCAATATCATGATCATTTTTATTCAGTTCCCTATGTTATATTATTCCTCTTACATTGGATGTCTCGAGCATGGAATATCTAGTCGAGATGTCGTAGTTGCAGGATAATAGAGGTTTGATTATTATATAGCCGTGACTATGCTACTTGCATCATATTTTAGTGTCTAAAACTTCAACCCAAGATTTCCCTTGAGTTTGAGTTTTCCCTCTCCAAGTTGTTGGAAGAGTTGATGCCCAGAGCGGTCTCGTTTACTCCTCTCACTAAGTATTCCCTCTGCTCACCATTAAAATCAATTAACTGACTAAAGTTAATGTGGCCCTCACTTCCCTGTGCATCGTTGGTTCAGTTTTCTGAGTTAAAGTGATATTATCTTAGGTTTGTGCCCCTTTGACCTCCTTAAATCATTTGTCTTGACATATAAACTGATGGGTATTGGGCTTACCTTCTCTGCCATCAGAGGGTGACTTCTAGTGCTAACAGATGTTTTTTCGGGATATAACCAGATTCATATCAAACCCAAAGAAAAGCATAAAAAATTTTTTTTTATGTCCGTGGGGCACATTTGCTTTTCGTAAGATGCCTTTTGGCTTGAAGAATGTTGGAGCCACTTTTCAGTGGGCCATGTCTTTTTCTTTCCATGAACTTAGACATATATTCTAGGCTTATCTCGATGATCTAGCATCACGCTCTCACAAGAGATTTGATCATCCCACACATCTTCAACTAATATTCCAACCATGTCGCTACTATTGGATTCGCTTGAATCCCAAAAAATATAGTTTATGCGTGATGTCGGATCGTCCTTTAGGTTTCATAGTTTTGACAAGAGGCATCATGGTCGATCCTCTTAAGGTTTAGGCGATAGTTCAGTTCCCTTCCCCATGCACAGTCCCCCATATTTAGAGCTTATAGGGTAGAGTCAGCCATTAGCATGGTCTTGGTTCAAGAGGATGATCTTCTTTAAGAGCACGTGATTTATTACCTGAGCCAAGGCCTCGTTGGGTTGGAACTAAACTATTCCCATGTTGAGAAGCTTATGTTGGTAGCAGTGCATGTTGTCTAGCAGTTCTGTCATTTCATCCTGCTTCGCATGACCACTGTCATTGCGGTTGTGAATCCATTTCAATATGTGTTGACACGATGTGTCATTGGCAGAAATATCAATATATGGATTGTAATCCTCTAGGAATTTGACTTGGATTTTGATTCCGTGAAATCAAAAAAGTCGTTGGTCTTTGCAGAACTTATTTTGGAACTTCCAGTCGAATCAAGTGATGATATTTCTGAAGATTAGCCTATTAAAGGAGATCTTTTTCCGATCACATATTCAGATCCCTAGTATGGAGATATACTTGTCTATCTCCATACTTTGAAGTTCCCTGCTTCTTCTTCTCATGACAAGCATCGATGAATTTTCCATCAGGAACGAAACTATCTCATACTCGATGACACTTTGTATTGTCGAGGTGTAGATTGCATTCTTCATTGGTGCCTAATACACGAGGAAGAAAAACTAATTCTTAATGAATGCCACACTGGAGCATGTGGTGGTCATTTGTTTGGGTTGGAAACAACCCAAAAGATTCTATGAGCCGGTTACTTATGGCCTACATTAATCAAGGATTGCATTGAGTCGATCAAGAAGTTCCACCCATGTCAGATCGTCTCTTGGAAGATGAGGGCACATATTTCTCTCATGTTTCACATCATCATTGTTGGTCCCTTAACCAAGTGGGGGATCGATTTTACTACATGCCACCCAGCTTTAGCCAGGGGGCACCGTTATATCATCGTAGTGGTAGACTACTTCACAAAGTTGGTTAAGGCTATGCCAATGTTTAACAATGATGGTGAAACAACGACTCTCTTCATTTTTAACTAGATAGTAGCAAGGTTCAACATCCTGAAGGAGATTGTCACTAACCATGGCAGTCACTTCCAAAAAAAAATGATGTCTAAGTTAACATCAAATCTTGGGTTGAGGAAAAAGGATTCATCAACCTACTACCCACAAGAGAATGGTCAGGTGGAAGCTATGAATAAGTCCCTTAAGACTATTCTACAATGAGCGATATATTTTGCCAAGTCAAATTGTCATTTTATGTTGTACTCGGCATTATGGGCCTACCGAACATTTGTAAATATTACCACCGGCTTCTCACCTTTTCAACTCATTTACGAGCTGGAAGCAGTTCTGCCTATAGAGTTCCAGATCCTGTCTTTAAATTTGGTAGTAGATTTATTTCCAAACACTTCACCGCTTGAGGAATGCCTATTATCTCTTGAGCAGCTCGATGAGAAACATCGTAATGCAGGCTTGGCCAATGAGGCTCACAAGAAATGAGTCAAGTGTCAATACAATCGGTCTGTTCGTCCTCGAATTTTCTTCGAAGGCGACCTTGTCTGGGTCTACGACCAAGATAAGGATCTCCTGGGGGCAGGCAAGTTTAAACCCATGTGGTTCAAACCTTTCATTGTGAAAGAGGTCTTAAAGAAGGGCGCTTATAATCTCATTGAATTTGAGGGAAATGCTTTGACGGAGCCTAGAAATGGGCTCTACCTCAAGAATTATTACTCATAGTTTGGTCACTTGAGTGACTTCTTGTACATATGTATAGATCTTATATAGTTCTTTGTCTTCTTTTTTATGGACGTGTCGTTATTTATGTCATATTTTTCATTGTGGTGGATGTCAAGTGAATCAGAGGTGTTTTTTGGGTTCACGAATGGCACTAGATGACACACTTGGAGGCTTGCTTCTGCAGCTTCGGTGATTTTCACGCCTCAAGGACAGTTGTTATCTTCTAGAGGTATCTTTCTGTGTGGCACTACAAACAATGTCACCAAGTACAATGCAGTGATAGAGTTGCTTCATGATGCTTTGTTGCATGGTATCTCTCACCTCTAGGTTTACTTAGATGCTCAACTAGTTGTGTGCCAGTTAAATGGATTTTACTATGTTTATGATCCTACTTTACACCTGCGTTTCCTTAGGGTATGTCTCTTAGAACATTGCTTTGATTACAGTACGTATATCCATGTTCCTAGGAGATTAAATCAAATGATAGATACTCTAGCTAATCAAGTATGAGAATGGCATGTTGCACACACATAAAAAGAAGCACACACATACACATGTACATACATTTGTAAAGAAATGTGATCCATAAGAAATAAAATATGTAAATATATATATATATCTCAAAAAGTGTCAGAGTACATAGGTGGGCACGAACACCCAAAAAATAATAATCCGGTATACATCACAGGGATTTTTCCCTAAAATATATATAAAAGTTCCCTTGACACATAATGATTCCATCCTATCTAAGATTAGAGCCTATTATCCCTGCCATAGTGAACGATATTGTTTTCCAAATGTTGGAAAAGTTGGACCTAAGTTCGTGGCACCCAAACTACATGAGGTTGCATGGATGGTGGGAGATCCTCGATCTCGTCCATGGGAATTACACGAGTGAGCGTGGTGAGGTTCCACTCCACCTGTCTCAAAAATATCTCAGCCTCTCCTGTTGGAGGTCCCCCTGTGGTTGTTGGTCTGTCGAATACTGCTGGTACTGCCTCTGGTAGAGGACGTCGCCTAATCCTTGAGAAGTTTGTCAGGCGCATTGGTCCCAGATCTGTACATAACAGATACATAGTTGTCAATCCTATAATACATATAAAAAATGATATATATAAAAGAAACTTAAAATTAAATAACTTTAAAACACACATACTTATCTCTCCTTGCTGCTCTCCAGGAGGTACGGGCATGTCTGGATCTCTAGAAAAGTTTATTCCAGCATAGGGGTAGTCCTCTATCACTGGAATCTATCGTTCCCACCATTCGAAGAATTTGTCATCGAATATCTCTATGGTCCTTCCTCCCCCCTATCGTGGTAGAAATGTTGCCCATCTACACACTGCTAGGAAGGAGGCCACATTCCCCTACACTATCTCTCTCAGACTCAAACTGGGTACCCTCTCGAAGAATAATGAGCATATAATGGTACCAAACAAAAAGTTCTTGTTTCTACGCTCAAGGAAATCTGTAAGATTCTTATTCATGCAGGTGAGCATGGTTGTGCTCTAGTAAAAAATACGTGCATCTAGGCACTGCATGGCACAATACATGTGCACCCGGGAAGCCTGGTGGATGGCCATGGATCCAATGATCTAACCAATGAGCAGTAGAATCACCTTCAATGACAAGTTGGTGATCTTGTTGATGGGCACTTTAGAACCTACTTTCTCAGTGCCAGCCTCACAGTGCATCCCGATGTAGTTGGAAATGTTAAAGGGCCTAGGGGGAAATGTACAGAGGTTGACTAGTTCCCCTCTCCTTGAGAGGCCAGTCAAGAAATATATATATATATATATACTTAGTCGTCAGAGTGAATGAATTCCCCTCAATCATAAACACCTCTGCTTCTGGGTTCCAGTAATCCACCAGGGAATTCAATAGCCGAGGTTGTGCCCTCATAAATGGACACTGGTAGAACTTCCATATCCCACATTGTTTCAATGTGGAAATGGAAGTAGGGTCCTCATCAACCAAGATATTGATCTCCTTATGTTCCCTCTCCCTCCAGTGGACATACATCCTATTCCATGACAATTCAAAGGGGAGTTAGCTCTTGCATCTTTATTTTCCCCATGCTTTTGAGGGTGTACGCGGCCTGTTTTGGACACAGTCGCATATGTACCTGGGCAGATTGTTTTCTGCCCATGAACATATGCAAGTTTTCCTTGGATAGCCTACGTACATGTAGGGATTCCCTTTTTTAGGAAGGCGTGCCCCCCCAAAAAAACAAAAACAATGCGTAAAAGAAGAATGGAAATGCAAGAGGGCTGATTTTATACTTAATTGGTCTGAGCGAAAGTTTGTTTCCTCCTCTGCAGCTCCCAAAATCAAATGTTTTAGCAAAGGGGTCTTTTTTACCTTTTGGTTAATTTTCAAATTGCAATGGTGAAAATGAGCTATCGGCTTCTATTTATAGACTTTTTTGGCCTTTTTTGGCACTTTTTTGAACCCTTTTGTCATTTTTTGTTGCTTATAAATCATTTAATTTGGTTCTTGATTTTCTTATCGGATGTTACGATGCACTTTGCCTTTTGGTTTGTTAACATTTTGGGAGATGGGTCACTTTTAGAGGTCCTTTGGTAAAATTCGTTTTTCCAACTTTTTGCATATAAGTTAGGATTATGCCTCCACCCTCTGCATATTATTGTCTTTTCCGATTTTCCATAGGATCGATCCCACCAAAGTGCAATACATAACCATCATTGTTTCTTTAGAAGTGTCATGATTTGGTGGTAGAACCTAACTTTACATGGATTCCCTAGATAGATCCTTGTTTCATTTTGGCATCCATGATGTCTATAATGACTTTAGGCTCGAGAGTCCTTGTTAGTCCTGTCATGATTATGATTTTGAGCCTTATTCGTTTGATGCACCATCACTCTTGGTCTCACCCTCGGGACTCCAAAAATGAGCATGTTTTCTTTTCTTTCAAGCTCGCCTTAAAATCTAAAAGTAACATCCGACGAGACTACATTTATTATTTTCAATATTATCAGATTAACTGATAAAAGTAACCTCCTGGAGTCTTCTTTGATCCCTTTTTAGACTCTCTAAACACAAAAATATTTCCGATCGATCTTGTTTCCCTTCACACTCACCAAACTAAAACTTGAAGGCATGCCTGTCCGATGGTATTTTATCCCTTTTTCGGTTAAGATGGTCAATTGTACGAACAAAGGTATACTCTAGGAACTTCAGTTTGCTAGAAGAGTATTCTCACGTATAATTTTAACCCTTTTTCGGGTTGGAGGGACTAAATTTATGAAAAAAGAACATTCTCCTTGGTTTTGGTTTATCACCTTTTTGAGGCCTTGGAGATTACTTATGAAAAAGGAACCCCCACAGAATCCATAGTTAATCTCTTTTCAGACTCCCTAAAATTGAAAAGATCGTCGAGTGACCTTGTTCCTTCACACTCATTAAATTGTTCTAGAAGAACATTTACTAGAATGATTTTACCCCTTTTTTCGGCCTGTGGATTATGGAGGAAAAAGGTACACCTCGGGAGATTCGTCTCATCGGAAGAGTTCTACTCGGTAAATTTTATACGTTTTCGGGCTAAGGAGACTAAATCTAGAAAAAGGTTGTGAGTCCATAGTTAAAACTCTTTTCAGACTCCTTAAAATTGAAAATATTGCCGAGTGATCTTGTCTTTGTCACACTCGTTAAAATGGTTTTGAATAGATGTCTTTTCGGTGCTAGTTTTCCCCCTTTTCAAATCGACTAGACTATTTTCGAAAAAGGTACCCTAGTGGAGTCTTCTTTTACATTTTTTCAGACTCTCTAAACGTGAAAAAACTACCAACGTTACCTTCTCTGGGCTCGTTAAAAATTACATTGTAGGGGGTTTCATTGTGTCTTGCTAATCACATTTGCCTCTCTATGTCTTTGGCCTAATGTCGGCTCCATGTTTCTCTCAACTGAACCTTTGGCGCATGCCTTATACACAAGCCTTGTAGCACTTTGCCTCTGTGACCTGACACCTTGACCCATGGAGGAATTTTCCCCGAGTGTCCTTTTCCTGCACATGTCTCCTTGCTCTAAGAATTAGTGTGTTCCTTGTGCCTGGAACTAGTATTCTTGCTTGCGACACTCATTCCTCCTTTGTATCGTAGCATTATTTTATTATTTTTCAAGATCTTTAAAAATTGAAAAAGACCAAAAAAATAAAAAAACCCAAAAAGAGGGGATGGGAAATGTATATTCTTTTTTGGCAGCACAATGAGTCGCCCTTGGACAAAGCACATCCTGTTGTTTGTTCGTCAATATTTGGGATCTAATATGACCTTAGTAAGTTGTTCTCGCTACATAGAGTTGTGTCCTCCTCCATTTGGTTACTCTTCCAAACACATGGAGAGTTTGTGTTGCCTCCTGCATCGTGAACTTATGTCAATGTCATGCTGCCTGAGTCTGATCATATTTCATGCTATTGTCCAAGGGAAGTTTCACCCAACCTAAGTTGACCTTTCTGCATTTTGTCTTTTGACCTCATGCCCAACCATCCCAAAAGTCCAATCAAGTCCTTGTTCGAAATCAATGAAGTTCTTTGCATGATCATCAATATCCTCTTGTCTTTTCCCGAGGAGTCATCGAAGACCTCTGGGTAGTGAATTCATACACTCACATTGTACTCCTACTTGAGTTTTGAAGATTTTTAAGTTGTTGCTCAAGCTATGAAGACCTCATCTCCAGCCATCTAGCGTTATTGGCTTCTTAAAGATGGATATTATACTTGTATATATTTGATTTTTAAATGTATATCCATTGTGTATTGCTCATGGCTACACTTTATATAGTTATATGACATAGATCTGCAGTGTATTTGATTGTCAGCCATGATTTATTTTATTCCGAGCATAGGTATGCCTGCCTCAGAGAGACAATTGTTATTTTTGCAGATGGCACCTCCTAAACTCTGGTCTCGGGCTCACTCATTTCATAAATTGGTGAATATTTTGTAATGTATTTCGGCCATCAAATGCTCTTATGACCTCACACATTAGGGGGAATCTATTATAACCCTAAATTTATCTACATATGTGTTATCACATGAACTTGTCAGAGTCCTGTGGGTTTGTGGTTTCTACCTAAGTATATAGTTTTTCCCTGTCTCCATCCTTTTCAAAGAACAAGTCTTGAAATTTTTCCACCTTTGGCCCATAAAATCATTTTTTATTTTCCCTTGTTCATTTGTGCGCCTTGGTCTCCCTATTTTCTTAGCTCGCAACCAATCATCCAAATCCTTCATCATGTAGGTCACAACCATGAACACAAAGCGCATCTTTCTTAAACAGTCTATTTCGATATTCAAGCATAAGTAAAATACAATTTTAATCGTTCAGCGACAAATATTCCAGGAACAGTCCAAATCAGTGGTTCACAGACGTTCGGGAGTGGAAACTTGCATGAAGTATAGCAACATAAAAAAAGGCCCTGAAGTGAATACGATTCGTTGGTCTTAAAGGGGACAGGTGGCAGTTGATCCAAGACTTCAGGGAAATGAGCTTCAAGAGACTTGAAATGAGAAGTTCCTAGAAATCTCGAAGGGTTGAAGTCCTGAAGGCCCAAAATGGATCTGACTCATTGATCAGCCAAAGCCATGTGTCATCAGATCCACATCTCTGGGTAAAAGTGCATGGAGAAGTAAGCCAAATTTGAGTTTTGATTTTCCTGAAGTCCCAGAGACCTGAAGTGGATCTCGACTACCCAAATCCAGAATGTCACACGTCATCAGATCCTCAGCTCCAAATTTTTTTCTTAGAGGGAAATGTGGTTTGAGAATTGAAATTCATGAAGCCTAATTCGCGAAGCAAATCTCAACCGTTGATTCGAATAGGGAAGATCTGATCCATCGATCTAAAGCACCAGAGTTGGGTCATTGATCATTAAGGTTCTTCTTAGATCACAAGATCATTGTGGGGTTAGAAGGTGTGCACTTTTTAAAATTTCAAGGGCGGACCGCAATCGAAACTGTGGTTTTTGGAAAGGGACGTGTGGCGGTTCATAGTGAATTGTGGGGACAAAATCATTTTGATTTCAAACCACCCTTAGTCGTGCCCATAATTGCACAGTTGCGTAGATTCATGGCCCTAGGTTACATTGAATATGGAGCGATGGAGAGGAGTTGTGCCAAAGACCAAAAGCGTCTATATTGGTCACAAAAGAAGATTTGCTTGGCCTCGAGACATCGGGATTGACTCAAAACATTTGTATGGAACCACCTAGAAACATTCATGACTGTAAGGCCCTGTCTTGATCCCAATGAAGGTAGTTATTAAATATTGGGGGCGACATTTGAGACCTCATCTCACCACATAAATGGAATGCGTTGCAGAGCGCAGCCATGAAGGCACACTGATGATCCGAAGCTTCCTTATGGGAAATGTTTCCTGTAAAGCACATAACTGCACTTGGCTCGTGTCTGACATGAGAAAAATTGCACAATCTGATAGAGAAGGTGCCAACTGAAGGCTTTGAAGGTATTGGTATGATCACACTCCTGGTGGTTGCAGCATTTCTAGGTATTTATAAACAATTTTGATATTTTTTTAAGGTCGAATGGTTGGGCTCGGCTCCTGACTATTTTAATATTTTTATGAAGAACACTGGTTTTCTGGTTATGTATTTATTTTTGAGACATCTTGGTTAATTTGAGTCATATTTCTTGCTCCATCTTATTTTCCTCTGATACTAAGAGAGTTCATGATTGACTGATTCACATGGATTGTTGTGACTGTATTATGATGAATGTCTGATTATAGTGTTGTTATAATTTCTTTTAGTTTCTTTGAGATTTGAATTCAAGAGGATATTGCGTTTAAGTTTTTCCTCCTTAGGATGATAGAAGACCTGATGTCCACAACAAACCTCTACACTCTCCTCACCAATTTATTCCCTCTATTCACCCTTACTCCAACTTACTGATTGAATTTGATTCCAGACCTCAATTGCTTATGCATGCTAGTCCATATTTCTGAGTTAGAATGTTATTATCATTGAGTCATGTTCATTTGATCACCTAAAAATCATTTACATTTACTGTATAAACTAATGGGTACTGGGATTACCTTCTATGCAATATGAGGGTGACTTCTAGTGCTAAAATTTTCGGCACCGTTGTCGGGGAACGAATTAAAGAATTTTCCCTGGGATAGAATGACAAATAAGCTCTGATTCTGAAGGTGCATCAGATATCAGTACCATTGAGATTGTAACTTTCACCTGGCGACTCCATTGTTTCAGTTTTGGCTCCTAAAGGTAGACACACAAGGTCCACTCCACTACTGCCTCAAGCCACGTATGAAGATAACCCAGAGGAAATTATCATAAAGGGAAAGACCACTAAAAAACATACCTCCATTGTTGTACCAATTTTTTCTGATAAATTGCATAATACCTCTTTACAAACTCTAGTAATTGTTTCTGATTCTCCTATTATACAAACTTCTAGAGTTTAAAGAAATTTAAATTTTGGGAGTTTTCCTCCCAATTTCTCCCCTCCTATTCTTGGTTTGGAAGGAGAGAGCTTTGACACCCCTTTCTCCCCTGAAGTTGTGAAGTGGAAGGAGAGATCTTTGACCTTAGAAGACTTTCATACTCCAGACTTTACTAATCCTCCTCCTATTAGAGTTGTTGCGGTTACAATAGGGGAAACCTCTATTACCTCTAGCTCCTCATATTTATCTCCTAACGCTCAGCCTTTTCCTTTTTATCCCAGAATTACAGACCTAGTCTCGCCTATTCGAATTCCATATCCTCCTAGTTATCCTCCATTTCACATCCAAATGGAAGGTATTAATCCTCCTAGGAACATGATGGTTGAGATATTGGCTGCTAGATACACCCCTCTAGTTTTACCTCAGCCTATGAATTCTTTCCCAGCCATGGAATACCTTAATTACATGCCCCATTTCATAGGGCAAGGGGATGTGATTGCAGAAGAGCACCTTGCATCCTTTTATAGATTTGCAGAGATTCAGGTTATCAAAAATGAAGATGTGTGGATGAGAGTTTTTGTACAAAGCCTTGATGGTGATGCTAGGGACTGGTTTAAGGACTTGCCTCCTAGATATATTGATGGGATTGTTGCTCTAGATGATTCATTCTTAAGACACTGGGGGAATAAAAAATATCTCATTTATTATATTACAGAATTTGGGGCACTTAAGAGAGAAGAGGGGGAATCTGTTTCAGACTTCTTGAAGAGATTTAATAAGGTGTATAAAAATATTCCCGTTGAAATTAAACCTACAGAAAACTCTGCCAAGATGACTTATGCTAATGCTTTTGACCCTTATTTTTACCTCCTATTGAGAGAAAGAAGAGCTACCTCCTTGGATCATATGCAATATGCAGCCCTTGAAGTAGAATCCAATATATTGGCAGCTGACAAACTTAGGAGTAAAGCTGATAAAGACAAAGGAAAAGGTAGGTCTTAAACTCCGACTTGTAGTTCCTTTGTTGCCCCCCCTCAAATGAATGAAGTGACCAAGCTACTAAAATCACTTTCTGCTAGAATGGAAAAGATCGAATTAGAAGGAAAGAAGAGCTATGGGAATTCCAAAAATACTGAGAATAGGGGTAGCTTCAAAAGACCAAATAATGCCCCTTAGATCATCCAAAGAGATCAGAGAAATAGGGACAAAGATGATAAGAAAATCCAAACTCCTCTCCAAAATAACCTGGTTACTGATGAAAATGAAGAGGAAGAAGATATTGATCCTAAGATCCATTTCCTTGGAGATACCTCTTCATCCCCTTATTTAACTCAATCTTCATACGAGGAGGCCCTCATAACTGAATGAGTTGAGCAAAGGAGAAAAGATCAACAACGATATGAATAGATATAACCTCAAATCCAAGAAGAAAGAAGTAAATCCTGACATTCTTGAGCGGCCTTCTAGAGCTGAGAAACCTACTAAAGATATGGAAGACAACAACAAAGAGAGGAAAGCACACAGTCCCCCACCAGTGGTAAAAATTCATATCCTAGAGGTGAAGGAGATTTTGAAGCCTCCCTCCTCTTATAGCTTTGAGAAAGAGATTCAAAAGATTAGGATCATTGTGCCTATCTTAGAGTTAGTCAAGCATGAGGATTTCAAAAGGTGCCTATCAAACATTTTCCACCCTGAACCTGGGTATCACTCCATAGAATCAGTTAACCTCCAAGATGAAAAGCCAGTTGTCATGTTAGGGCCTTTGATAGAGGATAGAAATGACTCCTCCCCTGCCTTCTACACTTCATTGAACATCCATGATAAGGTGTTTCATAACTGCTTGATGGATTCAGGGGCATATCACAATATTATGCCTAAGATTGTCATGGAAGAGCTCAGGTTGGAGGTTACAAAACCATATCACAACTTGTATTCTTTCGACTCCATAAAGGTGAAGTGCCTTGGGGTTATCAAAGACTTTGTCATGTCCTTGTTCCAGATGCCAATGGAGAGCGTAGTCATGTGTATCATAGTGGTTGATGTTCCCCCTAAATTTGGGATGCTCCTGTCTAGATTTTGGAATAAGAGACCGGGGGCAAACTTGCAGATGGAACGTTCATACACCACCATTCTTGTATTCGAGGGTGAAAAAAGGAGACTCTACAGGGAAGTGCAGCTCATGTACATCATCAGTGATGAAGAAAACCCCACCAACCATCCTATTTTTTATTTTGACACTGATTTGGGATCCAGCATATTGTAATTTATTGATACTCCTGAACCTTCTCTTGAAATTAGAAAACAGTCCATTTCTTTTTGTGAAATCCCTCCTCCAGCTACCCTTGTTTGAAAGATGTTCTTTGATGGAGCCTCTTCTAAGGAAGGTGTTGGTGCTGGAGTAGTCTTTTTTTCACTATGTCAAGATACCATACCCTTGTCCTACAAGTTAGAATTTGAAGCTACCAACAAAGTGGCAGAGTATGAAGATCTTTTTTTAGGTTTAAGGGTTGCAAAGGACATGGGGATATAAGAGCTATCATTATTTGGAGATGCACAGATAACTTTTTATCAGATCAAAAATATTTATCAAGGTAAGCACTGTAGGCTTAAGACTTACAGGAATGAGGTGTGGGACCTAAGTGACACTTTCTTCTTAGATTTCAACATTTTTTTTATTCCAAGAAGGGAGAATACCATGGCTGATTCTTTGGCTGTTTCAACAAGCCATTTTAGAATCCCACTGCCACCTAAAATCAATTATGATATAGAGGTGAAATATAGACCCTCTATACCTGACAATGTCAAGCATTGTAAGGTATTTGAGGATGATCTTGAGATCATAAAGTTTCTTGATTATGTCGATGAGTTCTCTGCATTACATATTGATCAGGATCATGATTATGAAAGTAACCCTCATGCTGATGTATTTTTAAATAAAATTGCTAATCACCATATTGTTCAGTTGCCTAGCAACCACATTCCAAAGGGACTATTTCCTTTAGAAATATTGTTCGATGGGGACGATGTGGTAGTAAATTTTAAAGTCTCAACTAATGATGTTGATGTATCTGAGTGTAATATTGGTACAGAGAAGGACCCACAATTTTTCAAATTGTCAAGAAACCTATCAAGAGAACAAAGAGTTGAATACACTGAGTTGTTAAAAGAATTTTATGATGTGTTTTCCTGGACATATGAAGACCTCATAACATATGACACAAGTATCATCAAGCATAATATCCCACTGAAGGAGGAATCCAAACCATTTAGGAAGAAATTGAGACAAATAAATCCTATCCTACGGCCTATGATGGAGAAAGAGGTAAAAAATATTTTGGATGCCCATATTATCATTCCTTTGAGATTTTTTGAGTGGGTATCCAACTTGGTCCCAGTGAGAAAGAATAATGGAGAAATCAGACTTTGTTTTTATTTCCAAAATCTGAACAGAAGCTCTAAGAAAGATAATTACCCCTTTCCCAACATGGAACACATATTATAGAGGGTGATGGGTGCATCCAGTATGTCTATGATTGATGGATTCTCTGGCTAAAATCAAGTTTCTGTCTTACTTGAATACAGAGAGAAGACAACCTTCACCACTCCTTGGGGTACATTCATGTACACTAAAATGCCCTTTGGATTGATGAATGCAGGAGCAATCTTTCAGTGAGCCATGGACATAGCTTTTATTGGAGAGAAGGACAAGTTTGTAGTCATTTATTTTGATGACATAATAGTGTTCTCAAAATATGATAAATAACATTATGATCATCTGAAAAGAGTCTTCTTGAAGTGTAGAATATTTGGCCTCTCTCAAAATCCAAAAAAATCATTATTTTTCATGAAAGAAGGGGAATTATTGGGGCACATTGTGTCAGCTAAGGGAGTAAAGATTGATTCAAGAAGGGTAGAGGCTATCCAAACTTTGTCACTCCCTAGATCCAAGAAAGAAGTTCATTCTTTCTTGGGGAAAATTAATTTTCTGAGAAGGTTTGTTTCAAATTTTGCTAAGTTGGTGAAGTTTATCACAACCATGTTGAGGAAAGGAAATGAAATCAAATGGACTTCTGAATATCATAACTCTTTTGAAAAAATAAAGAAGTTCTTGACTGAAGCACCTATGCTCATCAGTCCTAACTACTCCAAGGAGTTTTTGATTTTCTCTTTTTCTTCAATTGACACAGTAGCAACTGTTTTATTGTAGAAAAATGTCGAAGGGTTAGAGTAGCCCATTTCCTTTTTTAGTAGGGCACTGAGAGATGTTGAAATAAAGTATGACATCATGGAAACATAGGCTTATGATTTGGTTAAAGTTCTCAAAGATTTCAGATTTTATGTGCTACATTCAAAAGTCATTGCATATGTCCCTTTAGCCTCTGTGAAGGACATCCTCATTCAGCCTGACATAGATGGAAGAAGGAGCAAGTGGATTTCCAAAATCCTTGAATTTGATCTTGAAATAAAGTCTACCAAATTGGTTAAAGGTGAAGGTTTAGCTAGGTTGCTGGTTGAATCTAATTATAAAGACTTGGGGGTCAATTGCATCAATAGTTGTTCAGAGAATCAACAAGTTGAGTTCTCTGATGAAAATCCTAAAGTCACACCCCCATTGGTAGGATGCACTTGGTACAAAGACATTATATTTTTCCTACAGAAGTTACAACCTCCTGATGGCATGGGAAAGAGCAAGGTAAGAGATTTGAAGCTCAAATCAATTAAATATTGTCTGATTGATCAAGTTTTATATTGGAAAGACCCTTTATGAGTGATTTTGAGATGTCTAGACCCACAGGAAGCCCAAAAGATTATGTATGATTTTCGTGACAGTTTATGTGTGGGGCATCACTTCTGGAGAACCATAGCCTACAAGATTCTCGGGGTTGGGTATTTTTGGCCTAGTCTCTTCACTAATGTTTGTGCAAATATTAGGTCTTGTGTCAAGTGTCATAAATTCTCTGGAAATCAACAACTCAAGTATTTTCCATTAAATCCTATGGTATCTTTAGGACCCTTTCAGCAGTGGGGCCTAGATTTTATTGGGGAAATTCATCCTACTTCAAGTGGTCARCATAGGTGKATCTTGACTACCACATACTACTTTACTAAGTGGATAGAGGCCATCCCCACAAGAAATGCTTCCCACAAKATAATCATTGGTTTTATTGAAGATATTATGGCAATATTTRGTTTTCCAAATAGAATTGTCATTGATAATGYTGCATCTTTCAAGGCTGAACCATTGATTAAGTTTTGTGAATAGTTTAGAATCACATTGATTCACTCTAATCCTTACTATCCCCAAGGGAACATATTGGAAGAGTCCTCTAACAAGAGCCTTATTAAGATCATCAAAATACTGCWAGAGGAAAACAAGAAGGCATGGGATTCGAAGCTTAAATTTTCTTTATGGGCTGACCGAGTGACAACAAAGAGATCTCTTGGTATCTCTCCTTTCCAGCTTGTATATGGAGTTGAAGCCATTTTTCCTTCTCAACTTTCCTTACCTGTGGACAAATTCTTCCAAGACTAGCAAGGAGAGCTAAATGATATGATTAGGAGAATACAGTAGCTGGTAGAAGTGAAACAGACTAGAGAGCAACTACTGGACAAAACACATGACCATCAACAAAAGATCAAGCAGGCCTTTGATAAGAAGGTGACCAAAGAGGATTTCAAGCTAGGAGATATAGTACTCAAGTGGGATGCACCTAAATAAGATAAAGGAAAGCATAGTAAATTTGAGGCCTTGTGGATTGCCCCCTTCAAAATTTCTGAGGTTTTTTCAAATAACACTTACAAGTTGCAGGATTTGGAGGATGTTGAAGTTTTTGGTAGCCCTGTAAATGGGCATTTTATGAAGAAGTTTTTTACTTGAGCCAAACATGGCTTCCTATGTCATAGAAAATATCTTTTCTTCCTTTTACTTTTGGTTTTAATAAGGGACTCCATCACCCAACAGCTAAGGCATTGGAGCTACTGGTTCTTGGTAGCTTGCAAGGAGCATGCCATCCCCTTATGGAGCCAAATGTTATCACATGAACTTGTCAGAGTCATATGGGTTTTTGGTTTCTACCTAAGTCTATACTTTTTCCCTGTCTCTATACTTTTCGTAGGCCGAGTCTTGAAGTTTTCCCCCCTTTGGCCGATAAAATCATTTTTTGTTGTTCGTTTGTGTGCCCTGGTCTCCCTGTTTTCTCAGCTCACAACCAGTTGTCCAAATCCTTGATCGTGCAGGTCACAGCCATGAAAACAAAGAATATCTTTCTTAAACAGTCTATTTTGATATTGAAGAATAAGAAAAATACACTTTTAATCTTTCAACGACGAAGATTCCGGGAACATTCTAGATCAATTACTCAGAAACATTCAAGAGTGCAAACTTGTGCGAAGTATAGCACTAGAACAAAAGTCCCAGAAGTGAATGCGAGTCATTGATCTTAAAGGGGATAGGCGACAGTTGATCCAAGCCTTCAAAAACATGAGCTTCAATATATTTGAAAACATAAGTGCTTAAAAATACCAAAGTCCTGAAGGCCCAAAATGGATCTGAGTCGTTGATTAGCCAGAGCCATGTGTCATCAGATCCACATCTCCGGGTAAAAGTGCATGGAGAAGTAAGCCAAATTTGAGTTTTGATTTTCCTGAAGTCCCAGAGACCCGAAGTGGATCTTGGCTGTCCAAATCCAGAATGCCACGTGTCATTATATCCTCAGCTCCAGAGGTTTTTCTTAGAGGGAAATGTGGTTTGAGAATTGAAATTCCTGAAGGACGATTCGCAAAGAAGATCTCAGTCATTGATTCGAAGAGGGAAGATCTGATCCATTGATCTAAAGTGCCAGAGCTAGGTCCTTGATCAAGAAGCCTCATCTCATATCACAATATCAATGGTCACACTCCATTGTGGGGTCGGAAGGTGTGCACGTTTTAAAATTTCAAGGACGGGCCACAATCAAAACCGTGGTTTTTGGAAAGGGACATGTGGAGGTTTATGGTGAATTAAAGGACCAAAAGCGGTTTGATTTCAAACCACTCTTGGTCATGCCCACAATTGTGCAGTTGCATAGGGTCATGGCCCTAGGTCACATTTAATATGGAGCGATGGAGAGGAGCTATGCCAAAGACTGAAAGCATGTGTATTGGTCACATAAGAATATTTGCTTGGCCTGGAGACATCGGGATTGACTCGAAAAATTCGTATGGCACCACCTAGAAACATTCATGAGTGTTAGGCCCTGTCTTGATCCCAATGAAGGTAGTTATTGAAGATTGGGGGAAATAGTTGAGACCTTGTATCACCCCATAAATGGAAAGCATTGCAGAGCACAACCATGAATTCACACTGACGATCCGAAGCTTCCTTATGTGAAATTTTTCCTGTAAAGCACATAATTGTGCTTGGCTCGCATCTAACATGAGTAAAACTGCACAATCTAACAAAGCAGGTGTTGACTAAAGTATTTGAAGGAAGTGGTCTGATCACACTCCTGGTGGTTGCAACATTTATGGGTATTTATAGACAATTTTGATATTTTGTTAAGGTCGAATGGTTGAGCTAGGCTCCCGGCTATTGTAATATTTTTATGAAGAACACTGGTTCTCTAGTTATGTATTTGTTTTTGAGACATCTTGGTTAATCTAAGTCATCTTTCTTGCTCCATATTATTTTACTCTGATACTGAGATATTTCATGATTGATTGATTCACATGGATTGTTGTGACTGTATTATGATAAATGTTTGATTATAGTGTTGTTATAATTTCTTTCAGTTTCTTTGAGATTTGAATTCAAGATGATCTTGCGTTTAAGTTTTTCCTCCTTAGGATGTTGGAAGACTTGATGTCCACAGTATACCTCTACACTCTCCTCACCAAATTATTCCCTCTATTCACCCTTACTCCAACTTATTGACTGAAGTTGATTCCAGACCTCAATTGCTTATGCATGCTAGTCCAGATTTCTGAGTTAGAATTTTATTATCATTGAGTCCTCTCCATTTGATCACCTAAAACTCATTTACATTTATTGTATAAATTGATGGGTATTGGGCTTACCTTCTATGTAATATGAGGGTGACTTCTAGTGCTAACAATATGCATACCTGGCATTTGGACCTCTTACTTGCATTTTTTCCAAGCCATCACTGAGTTGCTATTCTAAATAACCCATTTTTTGAAGATGTACGCGCTCTACACCAATACTAACTGCATACATACACCTGCTATACCACTAAATCCTGCATACATATATGCATGCTACACCACTACAACCCACGTATACTTGCAAAAGTTGCAAGGAATTCTTTGAGATTACGAACTATTGGGTAGTTTCCCAACTAATCCACCACCTATAGCCCGTCACCCAACCAAATAACCATCATTTTGTCATATAAAAGGAAGTTTTGGGGTCTCATTACACATCTAGACATAATAACAGTGAAACTCTGTCCATTTCACATTCCCTCCTTGCCCTAAGTAATTGCATCCCTTTTGTGAGAATTGTTTCAGAATTCCCCAATCTTCCTTCCTTTCTCCATCATAAACCCATTTTACTTCCCAATAAGAAGGTTGAGAGGAGAATCTATATGGGGGTGCACTTGGAGCTTGGTGAAGAGGAGCCCAAACCAGGTTCATGGAGTAGTAGTTGGCTTTGGTTGTAAGTGATCATTGTATTATCAATAAAAGAAGTACGTTTCTTGTCCCAAATCATGGCGTGTTGAATGTTTCTAATGGTTTATGTTTTAATATTCTAGCGTCTAACCCTAATTTGTATATGAATTACATGTTTGTAGATTTTTGTTTATCTGTATTTGAATGCAGGACAACCTTAGGAGGAGGCAAGCAGTCAGTAAAGCTGCATGAGAGGATCATCACCAGAGGCGGAGTAGAGGTACAATTACCCGATCCTTCTAATTTTTATTTTCTTGTATGAGTTTGGGGTATGTTTGGGGTAGTTAGAGAAGTAGGAGACTTTTAAAAGGTTATTGATTTGCCTACATTGTAAACCTTGGTGTATCCATAGGGGGCTTTTCCCGCTAGCAGTAACCAAAAGTCTAAACGAAATAGAAAGAGGAAGAATAGGAAGAAGAAATAACCAACATCTACGGGTCATGTTGGAGATGGGTCCTCAAGCTCCCCGAGTCATGTTGAATACCACCACCTAGCCTCTCCAAGTCATGCTGGGGAAAAAATTCCAGTCACTTCTAGTCATACTGGTGATAGGTATGTAGCCTCTGCAAGTCATGTTATCAACCCATCATCAACCTATGCAAGTCATGTTGAATACCAACACCCAACCTCTACAAGTCATGATAGGATAAAGATCCCACCCTATGAAAGTCATGCTAGGGGGGAAATTCCAGTCACTTCTAGTGATACTAGAAAAAGGTATGTATCCTCTCTGATTCATGTTATCGACCCATCACCAACCTCTACAAGTCATATTGGATATGTGAAACCAGCCACTGCTAGTCATGTTGGGGGAATTGATTCTGTTGAGAAACATAGATGGATAGGACATAACCCTAAGTTCCCTTGTAAGCTTTGCAAGGGATATCACCTTACTCATTTATGCCCTAGCCTTCCAGAGGTATGAAGATTGTGGTCCCTATCTGCAAGCTCTTACAATTCTGAGTCTTCTAAGGTTTCCTCACAATCTATTCAACCAGTGGTTGAGAAAGTGGTTGCTTTGATGCAATCTTCAGCCGATCCCACTCCCTTTTGGGGGGGTGATGTGCCTTTATACCATGTTGTATCACAACCTATTCAACTATTGGTTGAGAAAGTGGTCATGCCAATGTAATATTCGAATGATGCCACTCTTCTCTTGGAGAGTGTCGAGTCTACCAAAGTGGTCACATCGATGCAATATTCGGCTGGTCCCACTCTTCTATTTGGGAGTGATGTGTCTATCGAATATGTTTTTAGCATTTTCAGCTCAGTACTTTCAGAACAATGGGGGCATCCCACTCACTTCGAGCACACCCCCCCCAAAAAAAAATTCCTAGGATGGTTTCCTTTGATTGGAATCACCTTGTTGATCATATCCCTCCTTCTTATGCACCTTTTCAAATAAGGGTTGAAGTTAATTCAAAACAAAATTACCGATGTATCATAGATGAAGGAGACTCCAAAAGTATTTTATCCTC
>ML785867.1:469416-489016 GCA_009831015.1 Picea engelmannii
ATCAGTTCAGCAGATGGCAAGATCAAAGATGAATGAAAGGAATATTGCTCAGACATATTGGGTGGAAGCAATCCATACAGATGTTCATATTCTTAACAAAGCTCATATCAAGGCACACAGTGACAAGAATCCTTATGAACTATGGTTTGGAAGACCTACTTCAATCAATCATTTTAAAGTCTTTGGGAGTAAATGTTATATCAAGAATAATGATTAAAATATTGGAAAATATGATGACAAGGATGATGAAGGTATATTCTTAGGTTATGACACAAACAGTAAAGGATACATATGCTACAATAAGAGGCTGCATAAATTGGTTGATTGTATCAACATAAAGGTTGATGAAGAAATCTCGGTACAAAATGCAAGAAGTGTTGAACCAAGCACAAAAGATATAGTTGAAGATGAAGATGAACAGGTCCAAGGATCAGAAAGAGAAGAATTTGAATCAGATGAAGATACGAATACTCAGGCTGACACAAATCAACAGAAAGAAACAAAACCACCTCTCAGAATTGTTAGAAAGAATCATCCTGAAAATCAGATAATTGGAGATATAAATAAAGGAGTTCAGACAAGAAGGAAAATGATTAAAAACTCAGAACAATATCAAGTTGCTTTTCTATCTATGATTGAACCTAAATTTTTTATGAATCCAGCAAGCATGATGATTGGATTAGGGCTATGAATAAAGAGCTTGATCAGATTGAGAAGAACAATACTTGGGAGCTTGTTCCTAGACCTGAAGATAAGAATGTAATAGGCTCCAAATGGGTGTTCAAGAATAAAATGAATGAAAAAGGAGAAGTTGTTAGGAATAAAGTCAGGTTGGTCTATAAAGGGTATGCACAAGTTCAAGGACATGATTTTGATGAAACCTTTGCACCAGTGGAAATATTGGAAGCCATCAGAATGTTTCTAGCATATTCATGTCATAAGAACTTTAGAGTTTATCAGATGGATGTTAAGTCAACATTTCGTAATGGAGATCTAGAGGAAGAAGTATATATGGAGCAACCTGAAGGATTCTCATTGACAGATAATCCTGACTATGTCTGCAAGCTAAAGAAGGATTTGTATGGACTGAAACAAGCACCACGAGCTTGGTATTATAGACTGGACAAAGTTTTACAAGACAAAGGGTTCAAGAAAGGTATTGTTGACAACAATCTTTACATTAAGTCTAAAGGTGATGATTTACTAGTTGTTTTGGCTTATGTAGATGACATTATTTTTTGTTGTACTAATGATTCCTCTATCCATTGGTTTGATAATTCTATGCAAACAGAGTTTGAGATGTCCATGATAGGAAAATTGTCATATTTTCTTGGTTTATAAGTAAATCAAAGTTTAGCGGGAATTTTTATCTCTCAAGAAAAATATTTGAAAGAGATTTTGAAGAAGTTTCAGATGGAAGATTCTTCCCCTGTTAGTACACCTATGGTGGTCAGTTGCAAGCTCGATAACGATTACATTTCACCTAATGTTGATCAAAGGACATATTGATCAATGATAGGTAGTATTCTGTACATTACAACATCTCGTCCAAATATAATGCAAGTTGGTGGAATGGTAGGTCATTATCAGTTTGATCCTAAACAAAGTCATTTAGTAGTTGTAAAAAGGATATTCAAATACTTGAAGGGCACAATGACTTATGTTCTGTGGTATCCTAAAAATCAATATTTTCAGTTAACTAATTATTCAGATGTTGATTGGGAAAATTGTGTGGATGAGAGAAAGAGCACCAGTGGAGGTGCATTCTTCATGGGTGACTCATTAATATCATGGCTTAGTAAGAAACAAGGGTCTATTTCCTTATCAACTACAAAGGTAGAGTACATTGTTGTTGCTACTTGTTGCACCCATATTTTATGGATGGTCCAAACTCTTGCAGATTTGAAGTTAAATTATATTGATCCGATTCCAATTCACTGTGATAACACCAGTTCCATTTGTGTCTCCAAGAATCATGTTCTTCATTCCAAGACTAAGCATATACCAATCAAATATCATTTTCTTAGAGAGAAGGTTACAAACAGAGTTGTTTAGCTGAATTATATTCCTTCCACAGAACAGATAGTTGACATCTTTACTAAACTATTAGCAACGACACCTTTTGGATATATCCATCAGAAGTTGGGGGTTATATCTTCTTTCATCTAATCTATTCACCTTGTCAGGGGGAGTATGTGTTTATCGCATTTATGATACCTTCGATATGTACTGCAAAAACTCAGGGAGAGAGTATTTCTTCTTTGACATTGATGCCAAAGAGGGAGAAAAAGTGTGGTAAGGACGCTATAGTGGTATGGTTGGATGTCCAGGAAGAATAGTGCAGTTCTTCAGGTTCTTCAAGGTTTCCATCGATGCCAAAGGGGGATATTGTTGACATATTTACAGACAGATGGCAGAGTATGCTTGTTTTTCATTGATGGCAAGATGAGCATGACGAGAGTATACTTGTTTTCCAATGATAACAATATTAACAACACAACGATGATGGCATGGAAAGAATAGAAGTGTAATCTCAGGAGGAGGATCAACAGTGATGATTGGATCACCCATCCTAAATTCCTGATGGTCGTCAGATATAAATTCATATAGGAGGAGCATGTAGAAGAGGAGAACAAATCTCAGATGGTGGATCTGAGCACCGAGGACCAACAACTGTCGGTTCCTATATAACTGGGAAGAGGATAAAGTTGAGTACTAGCCTCTAACTTCTCGATATGCGAGGTTTCAAAAAAATCCTGGCCATTGGATCCAGAGGACACATGGCGAGTGATTGGAATTTTGTTGACTTTCACATTAGAGGATTCAAAGGAGCGTGGTGTGGGAACTCACAATATGTGAGGTCGCAAAACAATCCTAGTCGTTGGAGCCAGAGGACACGTGGCAAGTGATTGGTAGTTCACTGACTTGCACATTGGAGGAGTCAAAGGAATGTGACATAGGAACTCGCGATATGTGAAGTTGCGATGAGATATGAGCTGTCAGATCGAAGAAAAGTTTTGGACCATTGATCTGACAAGAGAAGTGCTTGAATGTTTGGCCTGTGGTAATAGCCAAGGTCACATCATCGAAAGTTGGAGGAAGGAGCTAATCCAGCTAAGATCCATTTTGGATATCGCAACTTGGGAGAGTTGAGATGCCTCATCACAGGATTCCCAAGGTCACGAGTCATGAAGTGCTTTATGGATAAGTGCTTGGTCACCACTTGTGGTCACGAAAAGAGAAGGAGCTAGCAGTTAAGCTCCACTTCGAAGATCGCGTGTGGTGTGTAATATACCAGATATAAAATGTGTACAGAACATAAATAAAATGCTAGACATGGTAGAATAACAGTAATATAACCAGAACATTCACCACAATAACACTGAAATGATATAAGAATAACAACACAAATAGCACTTTGAATCTGAAAGAAATGTTCACGGGCCTCTTCGAGGGGGAAACCCAGTTGAGCAGAGCTCTATTACAATAATATCCAAGGTAGGGTTCTCATACCCTCGACTCCTATTTATACTAAAAAGAAGCATCTACAGGAAGATCCTTCTAGAAGCGGAAGCTTCTATTAGGTCTTCTTACATCCACCTTATTCTATTTTATTGAAAGGCCTTATTAATATTGACCTTTATTACATCCAAATATATTGTTCTACCTATTTGTAGGTTAGGACCATAACATGTCTGCCCCCTTAAAAATAGCCTTGTCCTCAAGGTTTGAGATGAGGAAATTGTTGCAGAATGGTAGCTGGTTCCCAAGTGGCGTCTGCTGGAGTTGTATCTTTCCACTAGAATAGCACTTCCTTGATGGTTCTCTGACATAGGCAACGCTCATGCTAGTCCAAAACTGCTTCTGGCTGCAGCCAAATGGATCCTTCTTCAGCTAACTCTGGAAGGTTGGTTTGAATTTGGCACTTAGCTCCAATCACCTTCATTAATAATTAAACATGAAAAATAGGATGTAGCTCCAAATGGTTGGGAAAAACTAACTGATAGGAGACTTGTCCCACATGCTTGAGCATGGTATAAAGACCATAAAATTTGGGCACTGGCTTCTGACAATGCTTGGCCTTGAGGGAAGTTTGCTTGTAAGGTTGCATTCAAAGAAACACTTGATCCCCTTCTTCAAATTGACATTTAGAGCGAACTTGATCTGCTTGTTGCTTCATGAGATTCTTTTCCATGACCAAATTCTCTTTGAGGGTATGAAGAATAGCCTCTCGAGTTGTAAGTGTTAGGTCAACCGCTTGGACCTTCGAGGCACCCGGTAAGTATGAGAGAACTAAAGGTGGCTTATGTCCATATACCACTTCAAAAGGAGTCATGCGTGTAGCTATATGGTATGAAGTGTTGTACCACCATTCAGCTAGGGGTAACCATTGAGCCCACTAATTTTTCTTTTTTGAGGCAAAACACCTCAAATATGTTTCCAAACACTTGTTGACAACTTCCATTTGGCCATCAATCTGGGGGTGATAAGTTGTGCTAAGATGCAATTCGATGCCTTGTATCTTGAACAGTTCTTGCCAAAAATTGCTTGTGAAAGTTGGGTCATGATCAGAAACAATAGAGTGTGGCATGCCATGAATCTTGAAGACCTGATCCATGAATATTTGAGCCACCATGGATGTTGTAAACAAGTGTTGAAGGGCATAGAAATGAGCATACTTGGAAAGGTGATCAACAACCACCATGATGACGAATTTATTTCCTGATTTGGGTAAGTCGGTAATAAAATCCATAGAGATATCCTTAAAAATAACAGGTGGAATCGGGAGTGGTTGTAGTGTGCCCAACGATTTGACTATTTCTCCCTTGTTACGTTGACACACATCACATTCAGCTACAAAATTATGAATGTCATGTTTCATACCATCCTAGAAAAATGAACATTTGACCCTGTCATAGGTTTTGGTGAACTCGGAGTGCCCTGTTGTGGGTGTAGCATGAAGCTCAGAAAGTACCGTGGATTTAATCTTTGATTGTTTACTTAAATACAAACAGCCTTTGTATCGAAGTTCCTCATGGAGCCAAGAGTACCCTGGGGAAGTTGGAGCATTGGACTGCAATTGGTGGATCAACTGCAAACTTTTGGGATCTTTTAGCCATTCCTGGCGAATGAATTGAAGCTAATCTGGTACAATGAATGAAAGAGAAAAAAGGGATCCTTCATATTCATATTTTTGGGAAAGTGCATCCGCAACTACATTGTCTTTGCCTTTCTTGTAAATGATCTCATAATCATATCCAAAGAGTTTAGTCACCCATTTTTGTTGTTCTAGGGAGGAAATGCGTTGTTCCAAAAAATAATTGAGGCTTTGATGGTCTGTCTTAATTTGGAAATGTTTCCCCAATAGATAAGGACGCCACAGATCCACGACATGCAGAATAGCCAACATTTCCTTTTTATAGATGGATTTGCCCAGATTTCTTTCAGATAGTTGCTTGCTGGTAAAGGCCAAAGGTTGACCCTCTTGCATAAGGACAACACCAATTACTTTCTCGAAGGCATCACATTCCAACACAAAGGTCTTTGTGAAATCGGGAAGGGCGAGGACTGGAGTGGTGCACATGGCCATCTTCAAGGTTTGAAAAGCTTGAGCAGCAGCTGGAGTCCAAGTGAAAGAGTTATTTTTGAGGAGAGCAGTGAGAGGTGCTGCAATCTTCCCATAATTCTTAACAAACTTGTGATAATACCCTGTTAAGCTTAGAAATCCACACAAGCTCTTAAGAGTTTTTGGGTGAGGCCAGTCTTTCATAGCTTCAATCTTTTTAGGATCCACCCTGATGCCATCTTTGCCAACCAGATGACCCAAGTATTCTACTTCTGAGGTACCAAAAGCAAATTTAGATTGTTTCAGGAAAAGTTGGTGCTGAGAGAGTAGATGGAGAACTTGATCCACATGAGCAATATGGTTTGTCCAGGTTTTTCTATAGATGAGGATATTTGATCCAGATTATTTTCGGCACGAAATGAGATTGGAGATATAATAAAGAAATGCACAGAGATATCACAGATATTCAATAATATAACATAAATGTATCAGATATGCAACCATAAACACATATATACAGTAATACATGATTTCTATTAATGAAAGAAATGTACAGATACTATAAAAATACAGAGTGAAAGACTTGCTAGAATGGTGGCAGCTTATCTCTGAGAAGAGATGTTGACGGATACTCGCATTCTCCAGAAGATGATTACAATGAGGCTCTGAAGGCATTTTTACAATAAACAGGAAGGCCAAAAATCCTAGACATCCAAAAACCTAACCCTAGGAGATGAAGTGCCAAAAGTCATGTGGGCCTCGTTTGGGTAAGTTAGTACATCAACTTCCCGGGGTCATAACTTTTGCATATGATCTCTATTTTAGGCGTATGATAGCTCGTTGGAAAGGTATCATCGAGGAGATTCATTTTGGGGGCTCAATTATGGATTTGGATATCAATGAGAACCTATATCTATAAAAACCTTCATTTAGGCCCTCAAAATGGCCCCGAAAGTTAAAACCTACTAAAAATAGTAAATTGCCAAAATTGCCAAAAAACTGTTTTGAGCCAATTGAAAAAGGTGAGTGGCTATCGATATCCACCTAGATCAATATCATCAAATAAAACTAAGACAAAATGGAAAAGAAAAGGATGGAAGACATTATTCATGTGGCTTTGGAAGGTGGAGGGGGCATTACACAAGCCAAAGGGCATGACCAAAAACTCATAGTGGCCCTCATGAGTTCTAAAAGAAGTCTTGGGAATGTTTGCTTATTTCATATGTATCTGGTGGTAGCCTGAATGAAGATCCATTTTAGTGAAGAATTTGGCTCCACTCAATTCATCTAGGAGGTCATCAATGACAGGAATGGGGAATTTGTCTTTGATGGTAAGTTTGTTGAGGGCATGAAAGTCAGGACACATTCGCCAAGAACCTTCTTTCTTCAGGACCATGAACACAAGAGACGAGTAGGGGCTTGTACTAGGGTGGATAACGCCTGCATTAAGGAGTTTCTGGACCATTTTCTCAATTTCATTTTTTTGGGAAAAGGGGTGACGATATAGACAGATATTGGGAGGAAGGCTTCCGGGTACAAGGGTAATGGAATGATCATGAACACCATGGGAAGGAGGGAGTCCTTGGGGAGTGTAAAATACCACTTGATGTTTATAAAGGATGTATTGGAGGTCTTGCGGTACCGAGGGTGTCTCTGTTGCTTATATGGCATGGATTTGGGCAATAACACCAAAGTGACCCTTTTTGAGCATATTTTCCATGCGATGGGAACTAATGATATCAGGTGAACCAATGATGATGCCTTGGAACTTATATTGGTGTCCCTCCTGGTCAAGTTGCATGGTTAAGTCTTTAAAATCCATGAGAATGGGACCCAAAGTCCTTAGCCAGTCTGCACCCAACACAATGTCACAACCTCCCATGTCGATAGCAAACATATGGGATTTCAGGTGGTAGTCACCAATTTGGAGACGCACATTTTCACAACGCCCTCCACATTTCATGGAACCACCATTGGCAATCATGATTTGGAAATTATTGACGACATGGATGTAGCAATGAGTTTCTTGGGCAATGTGGCGATGAATAAAATTATGGGTGTTTCCACTATCAACAAGAATGATGACCTTTCGATGCTTGATGTAATCAATTAGCTTGAGGGTTTGGGGAGCAGAGACGCCAGTGAGAGCATTGAGGGAAATGACCAGTTCTACTTTGGGAGGGTATAAGGGAGGGGTTATGTCAGTGGATTTAGGTGACTTAGACACAGAGGGATTTTCTTCATCTTCTTCTGAAATCTCCTCAGAGATGGCCATAAAAAGTTTTGTTCTTTACACTTGTGGCCTAGGAAATATTTGTCATCATAGTTATAACAAAGGCCTTTGAGTTGGCGTTTAGCCATTTCATCCCTGGTCAATTTTTTGATCTTTAGTGGAGTAGAGGGAGTAGTGGGATTTACTGGTTTAGGGTGAGGGATAAAGGAGGGTTTTCGGTTTTGAGAAGATACAATCTGTTGTGTTTCTTTAGCTCTTTTGGTAGCCTCCACCCAACTCTTAGGTTGAGCCATGAGGACATGGGCCCGAATCTCATCCTTGAGGCCACTGATATAACACTCTCGGAAAAAGGCATCAGACATTTCCTCTGTTCTAAAAGCCAGGTGCTCAAAGGAAGCTATAAAGTCTTCCATTGTTCCTAATTGTTTCAACTTTTTCAAATGGCCCAAATGGTTGGTGTCAGTGTCAAAGCATTCATAAATCTCTGCCATAATGTGTGTCCAAGCAATATACCCTTGACGAGAATTTTTTCTCCATTGCCACCATTGCCAACGTTCTTGATCTAGATGGAGAACACCATACCGGAGTTTGGCCAAGTCATATTTAATGCCATATAAAGAGAAGTAATGCTCCATTTGGGTTACCCAACCAGTGGGGTCCGAGCCATCAAATTTGGTCACATCCACCTGCGGAAGGCGTAGGTCACGTTGAAAGTGATGGTTTTGCAAGGTATGGGAATGAGAGGAATGGTCACCTTCAGTATGTGGAGGTGAGGAAGAGGAAGGGTTATCTGTATGGATATGTAGTTTGGTGTAGAGTGTCGAAAAGACTAATTCAAGTTGGGTGGTGAGGTCTTGTTTGATTTCCCCTATTGAGGACTGCATGGTTGTATTGATGGCGACAACATTGGCACTGAGTTGTTTCACTTCTTGTTGGGTCTCGATGAGACCAGATTGCAAGGTGTTGAAGCGAGCTTCCAAATCTTGGCTATGAGTATGGGCCATGAGGATGGGAAAACTAAAAGGGGGTAGGCAGGATAAAAATTTTTGCCAAAAAATGATATGGATGAATGTGATAAGGGTGAAGAGATGAATCCAATGGAATAGGTCTCAAATAATGGTAAAAAAAATTCCAGACATTTTTTTTTATGGAGTTATACTCCAGTCTGAAGAATACTACAGAGAGGAAATGCCCAAATGCTTAACCAGAAAGAAATGTGTATTTACTTGGCAACCCGAACACAATTGCATGACAATAGATCTTGTCTGTTTTAATTTGTTTATGTTTCTGTCCCCAAGGGTTAGGTATTCAAGGGTTCTACAGACAAGGGTTTTCCCTGTGCTATAGCTCTCTGATATACGTGCAGGGTCCAACAATAGTACTCAACCCAATATCTCAGGGCACTAAATAAGGAGGATAGATCGTACCCTTAGTCATACTACACTACTACCCAGGTACTAGAGAGTATCTCCCTGAGTGTTGTTATCGGTGACACTATAGCAGTCAGGCAGTCGATCAGTTTATCCAAAGAGGGCTTCAGGTAATCTAGGTCGATTCGTACATAGGTGTTGTCTAATGCACTACCACTCGAAGGGGTACCAACAGGGGTTACAAGGGTGGCCAACAGATGTGCGCTTAAGTACCACTTGTATTTCCTACGTGTATGAATCCCTCAACCATGGGTTTATGCGTGTAATGACAAATATTTGTGGGTTAATGACGTCAGAATACATCTCTACCCTGAAGAAAAAAAATTAACCCACACTTTATGTCGAGGAAAGTTCTCTGATACCACTTGTAATATACCAGATATAAAATGTATGCAGAATAGAAATAAAATGCTAGCAATGGCAGAATAACAACAATATAACCAAAACATTCACGACAATAATAGTGAAATGATATAAGAATAACAACAGAAATAACACTTTGAATCTGAAAGAAATGTTCACGGGCCTCTTCGAGGGGGAAACCTCCAGTTGATCAGATCTCTATTACAATTATATCCAAGCTAGGGTTCTCATACCCTCGACTCCTATTTATACTAAAAAGAAGCATCTAGAGGAAGATCCTTCTAGAAGCGGAAGTTTCTATCAGGTCTTCTTACATCTGCCTTATTCTATTTTATTGAAAGGCCTTATTAATATTGACCTTTATTACATCTGAATATATTGTTCTACCTATGTGTGGGTTAGGACCTTAAAATGGTGATTCATACTCAATCATCTGAAACGCGAAATCATGAAATCAGTTTATGTTTAGCATTCGGACATAGCCAGTGTTCATATGGGATAAACACTAGACCCTGCGGATGTAATCCAACGGTGATGGTTAATTGGGAATTTGATCTAAGAGCTACTGTTTCACTTCATGGATAATTTTTCAGTTATGATTTATTTAGTAGATTTGAATCATAGTTCTTGAATGCTTGGCGATTCAGTTGTTGTGGCATTTTTTATGGGAGATTCGAGGTGTAACTGATTGGGGGTATAGCATAAAAGGGAAATGTTATGACCGTGTGAGGTTGGTTGTTCTAACTAAAAAAATGAGTTGAAGTGTAAGAAAGGTAAAATTACAGTATGCATAGTGTGAGATCAAAATCAAAGATGAGAAACAGATGTTGAATAGATAGAAGCAAGAGAAGAATTGTAGAACAAATAGAAGCAGATCAGTTTTACAGAATAAAGAAGAATCAATAAGAATTGATATATCTTTATTCTTGATTATTCAGTGAAAAATTTCATAATCATGGAGGTAGGGAGGTGCTATGGAGGACTGTAGTCCTCTGTTATTCAAGTTGGTTCTTGAATACTAGAAGTTGTATCTTTCATCTAGTTATGGCTAGAAAACAGGGTGGCAGGGTGGTTCTTGGGAAAACACAAAGTTTTTTGTATGCAAGTTGGTGCTTGTATAAGTCCAGTTGGTGTTGGAACACTCAGGAAGTTGATTCTTCCTTCTAGTGGGTGCTAGAGAAATCAAATGTTTGGTGCTCTCAACAAGTTGGAGCTTGTAAAAAAGAGGTATTAGCCTCACATTGAGCTGGTGCTCAAAGATAGATGATGTACAAAACTTAAAATACTGCCCATCATTCAAAGAAGAAGAGGTTTTCTCCCTTTATGGGTTTCCTCATGAAAATTTGTCTCTGTGTATATCTTATGTGTGACTTATGTTCATTATTTATGTTGTTCATATCTTGTATAATATTGATGGTGACTTGAAAGAGATTAAAAAAAAAAATTGTTTGAATAGTCATATAATTATTTAAGCACAGTAACAACTGATTCATCCCCCCCCTCTTAGTTGTCTTAGTAATTTGAACAAAAGGTAGTGAATTTGGTGAGCTTGGTGTCCAACAACAATTAGAGGCTCAACCATAATGTGCTCAAGAATCACCTTTCCTAATCTAATATGATGGTCTATCATAGTCCAAAGTGTACCCATGCACGCTCAAAGAAGAGATTGGAAGTGACCCAGGTTGTGATACTCTTCTTGCAGGTGGTCAGAATGGCCTTCTTAGAGAATCTATTAACCACCATGAATACACAGTAATTTTCATGCTTGGTTGAGGGAATACCTGACATGTAGTCTATCGAGATGGATATCCAGGGCTCGTCGGTAGTAGGAAGAGGGGTGTATAGTCATTGTTTTTTAATGGTTGTCTTGGAAATGGACCAGGAAGTGTAGGATATGATATACTTACTAACATCACATCGAATATTTGGCCAATAGAAATACTTTTGTAGTACTGTGATTGTCTTCTCCAAGCCAAAGTGTCATGCCACCTAAATGTAGTGGGATTCTCAAATCAGCTTCACACACTCTCTTGAAGGAACACATAGATTACCTAGATGTCATAGCAATCCATATTGAAGATGAAATTCAAAAACGGTCATGCATGTTCCCAACATCTGGTAGGTCGTAGCGAAGTCAAGATCATTGTTATAAAGTTGGGATCACCCGAAAGTATCACTCCCACAAGAGTCGAGCACCGTGGTTAATGCTACAACTGGAGGTCAACTAAGGTAGTCAACAATGTGATTGGTGCTCCCTTTCTTATACTTAATGTTGAGGTGAAACTGCTACAATTATATGGGCCACTTTTGATGGCAATCATTTCACAATTTTATTGTTTTTGCATGAAATGCAGAGGCTTGTGATATCTATGGATTATTGTCTCCTTCCCTAGAATGTAATTCTTCCATTTCTGGTAGGCCTGTATGATGGAGTACATTTATTTTTCATAGGTGGGGTACTTATGTATGACATCTAAGAGTGTCTCACTATTATAGGCCACCAGATGAATGTGCTAAGTGAGAACGACACCAATAGCATAATCAAAAGCATCTATCTCAATCTCAAATGGTTGTTGCATACTGGGTAAGGCAAGCATCGGGGTTGAGCATAAGAGTTTTTTCAGATCATCAAAGGATTTCTATTGTGATATACCCCACACAAATTTGGCTTTTCAACCACCCTTGGTCACTTGGTTGAGAGCCCATACGATATGGGAGAACCCCAATATCGATCTTTGATAGAAGTTGGAAAGGCCTAAGAAGCTCTACAACTCGATAAATGTTATCAGGGCTAGCTAGTCACAAATGAATTGGATCTTGACTAGATCAAAATGCACACCATGCTCATATACAATGTATTTGAGGTATTGGACCTTGTTCATGTCGAAGTATAATTTATCTAAGTTATCATATAGCTTATGTTGTCACAAAGTGTGGAGGACTTGTTGAATGTGTTACAAGTGTTCTTCCCAACTCTTGCAGAAGACAAGGATTCCATCCAATATACAACCAAAAAGAAATTGGTGAAGGGCCACAAGATGTTGTCCATCAACATCATGAAATTTTTTGGGTCATTTTTCTAGCCAAAGGGAATGACCAACCATTTTAAATTACCATATTTAGACTTGAAAGCAATCTCCCATACATCAATATGTTTTATGGGGACCTGGTGATAGTCAGACTTTAGATCAATATTACTAAAGTACTTGGCCCCCTTGATCTGGTTGAGAAGTTCATCAATTTGGGGAAATGGGTACCAATTCCTAACTGTGATTTTTTTAGAGCTCTGTAATAAATACAAAGTCGTCAGGTCCCATATTTCTTCTATATGAGTGCTATTGAACTTCAAAAGGGTGACGAGCTTGGTCGAATGTGCCCTTTTTGGAGTTTCCCTTGAATTTGGAACTTGATTTCATCATTTTCTAGGAGAGATAAATGATACAATGGATTATTAGGAACATTTGTTCTAGGGTTCAACTCAATTGAATGCTTGACCTAACAGTGCAGAGGAGCCCCGATGGGTGAGGTGAATATGTCCCAGTGTTCATCCATGACTTTGTCTACTTTCTTTTGTTGCATAGAGGAGTCATGTGTAGAGGCCATGGATGTGGATGTGACTTTCTATTCACTCTGAAAGAAAATCATGAAGAGGAAAATGTTTCCAGTTCGGGAGATGACCTTCTTGCACTACTTAGATGAGACCAAATAAATTGTGGTGGGTGGAGCTACCTCTAGTATCCTATACAATTGTCTTCCCATAGTAATAATGACACTACGAGGTATAGAATCATATACAACACGATGTTTCCACATATATGGTTGGCCTAAAATAACATCACAAACTTTAAGTGGTGCTACATCACAAAATACCTCATCCTTGAAGATATTGATGACATAGGAAAAGAGACATTGTTGGATGATGCATAGATCTCATCCTTGGTTGAGCCACCCGATGTTGTATGGATGCGGATGTGGTTTTGTGTCAATTCCAAATGCTTAAAAAACTATGTTGAGATGTGTTTCTTTTGTCTTCCACTATCAACAATGAAATGTAGTTGAGTGCCCTTCACCCACATCTGCAAGTGAAAAAGGTACTCACCTTCCTCCAACTCTTTTGGTTCATTTGGATGGATCTTGGTGGTAGCAGTTTTGTCACTAGGTTTTGCATCAATGATCCACTTCCCCTTTTCTAGCTCTAAATCAGAGTTGGATCCTAGATCTGAATTTGAGTATTTCAGTTCGGCCACCAATGACTACTTTGAGTGACATTCATCATTGTTGTGCCAGGGGATTTTATGGAAATCACACCACTTCCCAATGTCTTTCTTTGTCTTCTCATTACCCTTCTTTGTTTGCAACTTACATTGGCTATCCTGAGGTTGTCCATCCTTGCTTTGTCCTTTTTTTGTGTGTTTGGGATGCCTTTGCGTGGCTTCTACTGTGATGTGTTTGTAGATACAAACTCCTTCTTATTCCTCTGCTTAAATTTTTGCTTGACTTTGACATCATATCAATAAGCAGCTCCCAGTGACGATATGTCCAGAAACTCCATTTCTATATGGATGTACCTATGTATGCCCCTGTGGTATTTCAAAACTAGGTTTCACTCAAAGTCTCTGATACTTACCTTAGTGTGTAAGGTATGGAAGGTATTTGTGAAATCTAGCATTATTTCGTCCCTCTCTTGATGTTGTGTGGTCCATCTCGTGTACTAATTGTTGTAGTTTACAACATGGTAATATTATTCCTTGATGACATCCATAAAAGAGTCCCAAGTGGTCTCAGCCCCAAATATTCAAGACTCCTCTATGGATTTTTTCTCACAGTAAGTCTCCCACTAATGTTTGACATGGGGGGTAACCTCAAGGAGTGAAAAGGTTATATTTCCCCTATTGGAAAATTTGTGGATAGAGAAATAACCTTCCAGTAGATTTAACCACTTTTCGAAAGCATATGCATCTATCCGACCTTCAAATATGGGAATATCAAAATCAACTTGTACCTTGAAGGGGGAGGCACTTCAAAGTGGTCACTTAATGAAGATGTGTTGTAATGTGGTTGTAGGACACTAGGTTCAATTTATATAACCAACAAACCTTGTAGACACTGACCCTTTTGGCATCACTTGCATGCAAGTGAATTCTCACCCAAGGCATCTATTGGGGTTGTAGGAACCAAGTTTCTATAGGGAAAAGGGGATGTGAGGCTATCATCATGTTCATTCCTACTTATCTACCTTATGCATCATATTCTTTGTCTCTTTTCCCTTGATTACTTAGTAAACTTTAAGTATGTAGCATCATTGTGACCCATATTGCAACATAAATTGTTCATTGTAACATTCATCATTACTGCACATCAATCAACTAATAAACAAATCTAGATCTAGTTATGCATAAATAGAACATTCATGAAAAATCACAGAAAAAGACATTCAGACACATACTTTAATGTGGTTCACCCAAACTTTGGGCTACATCCACAATGACTGGATTCTTTATTATTCTTTTTGCAATCATCTTTGCACACTGCGCTTACACTAGATACATCATGATGTACTTCTCCATCCTTCCTAGTCACTCTTTAGTGAAACCCTCTCTTTGAAAACCCTCCCTAAACCTTCAGACATAGACTCTCTCTCATTTTTAGTCTATTCTCTAAATAGAAACAACTTTCATCCTTCAAAAGACTATTCTACCCAACCCATTACATATTTATACATAGAATTTAGGGCTCAAAACCCTATTCGCTTATCCTAAAAACCTTATGAAAACTCATGATTACAACTTATGAAAAATCATTGTTCGGGCATGATTTTTGTATCTTTGCACGTGCATGCTTCTTTTATACTCCTGACTATTTTTATTCTTCATTTTGCACATCTACATTCTTTTGCATGCCTAATTGTTGTCCTTCCTTCTTTTGTGTGCACCCTCATTCTTCGTTCTTCAAACTGGTTGTCCAAAAGGCCCCAAACACTCACCTATGGCTCATCCTGAGCCACTTAGGCATGTTTTGTCACACACCTCCATGCTTCCCTTGTTGTCACGACTTTTTTCTTGACTTATTTTTCTTGTTCCAAAATCTCCTCTATGACCTGCATAGTCAAGGTTGTGACTTTCTCCTCACTGTCGTGTGTTTCTTTCTTTTCCTTTCCCTACACAGCTATCAATTCCCTTATTACCCTTAGTTCTTCATCCTGCAGTGGTACTAATTGTTGTTGGAGAATATTTTGTTGGTCCCTTATGTTAGCATCAGAATTCACTCTTGGATTGCAATCATGATTTGTTTATAAAAAGGGTGATCGATTGGAAGTAAACTCAGTACAATATCATTTTAACTCAGAATCCTGGACTAGGCTATGTGTGAACAGGTGAGGTCTCAATTTAACTTTAGACAATGAGTTGTAAAAAGGGTGGGTAGGAGGAAGACTTCTGTAAAAAAGTGCAAAGGTTTGTTGTGAGCATCAAGCTTCCAACAGCCTGAAGAGAAAGAATTTAAACACAAGAACTTCTTATATTTAAATCACAAGAACATTAAAATAAATCATAACAACGTAACCATAAAACATTTATATAACACTATCACAATGCTTCATGTGACTTAGTCAATCATGAACTCTTTCAATATTAGATGGAAACCAAATGGAAGTAAGAAAACTGACTGTCATTAAACAAGAAGTTTCACATACAGATACATAATCAGGGTAAACCAGTGCTTCATCAAAACTTTACAACAGGGAGCTTAGCTCTACCAACGATACCAACAAAAATGGAAAAAATGCCTACATATACTCAGACTGGCTCAGATGTCTAAGACATGATCATGTCATGAAATCAATGCTTGATGTTGAGGAGCTTCCCTGTCAGGCTGGGCATGCAGACGTTGGGCAAACTCCCCATGCAGTAGTCCATCAGACATGATCTCTGTCAGAAAGGACTGACAGTTTTCCTCTGCACTTGTCTTTTCTCATCTTTCTATTTATGGAAGGAGACAACGTTCAACCACCGTCAACTACCTCAATAATTGCTTTCTTGGGATCAGGTAAGGCCTGTTCAACTTTTCACTTGGAAAACATGGTGGCTCTTCATTGGTTGTTGCTTCTTTGCTAGACTTCTACTAAGAGGCCCATTTTGAAGACATGGACAAGGATAACACGGGGTGCATGACACAAAATGGCGAATGGGAGATGGTCAAGCATCAGTGTTTTAACATGAGCGATGTAGGAGTGAGATGGGGGGAGGCCCTGTAGACACTGAGGTGGAAGCACCAGGGGAAAGGAGACACAGTGGTTGGGACATCGGGTGTGGCAATGGATGGGCTCGACAGGTCACTGGAGTTAGATTGGGTGTCAAAAAGGTTGGCGCAGGGGAAGAGTATGTGAAAAATGGAGAAGACAAGTGGTGGAAAGGGATTGGCTAGGGAGAGGAACATGTAGCGATGACTGATGACCTGGAGGAGGAAAAACAAGTGTTGGAAGATAAGAGGGATGAAGAGGCAGTATAAGATGTGGGGGAAGGATGCGGGGAGGAACACGTGGTGGGAGATGACAGGTGGGAGCGACAAGGGGGGTATTCCCTAGGGTTAGTGGAGGGTGGGTGTGTTGTTGTGGAAGGTGAGAAGGGAGTGAGAGATGTGACAAGGAGAGGAGAGAGGCGTTGTAGAGGACACATTTCAGAAGGAGGTGAAGGTGGTAAGTGGAAGGGGAAGTGGTAAGAGGTTTAAAGGGCCCCACACAAAACCACCTCATTTCAGACCCCCCCCCACCCCTATTAAAGGAAGAATGGAAAGGGGTGTCTGGAATCAACCCTAAGCCGTAGATCCAAGCTCCTCAAATCCTAGCCATTCAGCCTTGCGCTGCACATTCTGGACCCCCCCCCCCATTAAAGGTAGAACAACGAGGATGGTATGGAATTGGATCATGTATGTAGATCTGGGCATGCAGATCATGGCCGCCCATATCGGCACGCATCTTAGCACAATGTGCCCATGTGTTTTCTATGGATTGGATGACTGAGATGACCTCGATGGAAAAAAGGGCGCTGCCTCCAGCTCTGGCTCACTTGATGTGACTTGGTGCTAGGACCATGGGCTAGGATCCTGGGGCATTTCATTTCATGTTTCAGGGTTTTGAAACCCAAGGGAGAACCATGTCCTCCCAACTTGCAATCCCTAAAATGCCGACTAGCTGCCACCTGTCACTGCAGGATTAGACGGTTGAGATCTTCTCTTTGATCGATGGTCCTGATATTTTTGGGGCTTCACATTTCATGTTTCAGGGTTTTGAAATGCAATGGAGGAGGGACCCCTTGTCTCTTGAAGTCCCGACTCCCTAAACCGTGTCGGTGTTTAATCGCGTGCCACATGTCCCCGCAGGATCGGATGACCCAAATCATTCTCATGACTTTGGCCATAAAGGATAAGCCCAGGCACTAATCCTCATGCAATTGCGTGGCTCTGACTTACCCGATGACCGTCGATCTACTTCTGATGAAAAATCCTCACCGTTGAAAACCAAAATGCCCAACTGCAAGCATTTTAAATTCGAAATGACACCTTCTGATATTTGTGCTTGGGTGCTTATGGCTATGCCCTTTGAATAAAACACATTTGATGGGATTTTAAGCCCCATTTCATCGCATTTTACAAAAAGTACCTAAATTTGGAGGAAAAATCCCCCTTTACAAGAATTGGTGATAACGTTAGTCTCCATGGGGGACGACACGCTCCTTGTGGGGTTGCCGAGAACTCTTTTGTAGCTTCAGTGCCTTGTTGTTGGGCTATGGAGTTCCTTATTGAAACTGAAAACAAACGGAAAAAGAATATTTACAAAATTATAGGAGCCATCTAAGGCTGAAACGAAACATTTCTTCAGGAAATGGTCATTCACAGGGCCATTAAAAACTTCCTCGCCCTCCAAATCCTGCAACCCGAAACTATTATTTGAAAACAGTTCAGATATTTTGAAGGGCCCAATCCAGAGGGATTCAAACTTCTTGTGTTTGCCTCTGTCCTTCCTAGGTGCATCCCACTTAAAAACCATATCTCCCATCTTGAATTCCTCTTTTCTGACCTTCTTGTCAAAGGCTTGCTTGATCTTCTACTGATGATTGTGAGCTCTGTCCATTACCTGCTCTCTGGTTTGCTACACTTCCACTAGTTGATGAATTCTTATGACCATATGGTCTAGATCTCCTTCATAATCTTGAAAGAATTTCTCTACAGGAAGAGTGAGCTGAGAGGGAAATACAGTTTCTGTCCCATTGTTATCACTAAAATTTCGTCCGCACATGGCGACAAGAACTCTGCATCATCAAAACAGAAAAAAGTCATTCATGGCACAAGATTAATTCCTCATCATTGTAAAAGGGTCAAAAAACTATACAAATGACCAAAAATTTGAAAGGCGCTTTACATCATCTGGGTGCACGTGCATATGCGCGTAACAGAAACGTACAAAGCGCGCATATGTGCACAAGGCACGACTGTTGGGCGAAAAACCCGTGCGCCTGCTAAACGACGCATTTATTGAAATTGGTCGGCCTCCCAACCACTAATGGATCATCTCCCAAGCCAATTTGACACCAAATCTGAGCTCAATCCTCATGATGGGCTGTTCAAAGACCTAATTGAGCCCTAAAGAGCCCCTTTTCACATTCAAAAGAGGTTACATAATATCCCAATGCTGGGCTATAAAAAGCCATGAATAACCACCATTTTCTCAAGGAATTCTATGCATTGTTATGCTGCCAATATTGTTAAGGACCCATTCTTTAACAAGAACACATAGGCATCATTTCACAAGAGCTATCCACCCCTCTCTTGAGTGGATAAGCTTGGAGTTCTTTCACCCACATGTTGATCTTTTTCATTGTAAGGAGAGCAATCAAGTGAGGGCCTCAAGAGCCTTCCATTGGAGAAAGAAGGGACCCAAGTCCCCTTTCTTCTTTGTGCCTTTGGATTTCATCAATAGACCAGCTTATACATTGGTGATATTGGTCCATTTGT
>ML785868.1:0-17624 GCA_009831015.1 Picea engelmannii
TCATTATTAGTTAAAATTATGTTTTCAACTCATTTTTCAAGAATTTAGAATAACTCTATTTTATTCACAATAAGATAGAATAAAGTAGACATTTATATTGCATGTAGAATAAGTTTGTTCTATTAGCGTTAAGCATATTAAGTAGACATTATAAGGGATCTAATTTTGCATATATGGTGCCCAATATTTCACAAGTGAATACAAACCCAAGTTGATAATTAAATTAACATTGTTTAGATATGTCAACTTTGTAATAAACAAGACATATATAAATTGGTTGATAGGTGGTTAGGAACTGGATCCAAGACAATGAAGAGTCGATCAAGGATCCTTCCGGAAGTTGGCTTGGGATGATTAAGGCTCAATACTAGCTAACGAAGGTGAGGAAGACAGTTATGATAACCATCACGTAACAATCACCCAAGATGAAAGTACCCTTGTGAAAACGGGAACCCTCCAAGGGAGTTGAGATGGAAATTCTACATCTATCTCGGATACCACAAGCACTTCCCACTTGCAATCACCTAGGCAAAGTTTTCTAGAAAATATAACTATGGATATCACTTCGCATTTGATAAATGAGGGGAACAATCATCGTTTAGGCTTCTGCATATGGTTAGGGAACATAGGATTGAGTCCTAGACCCTAAACCCTTAGAACAACAAAAACACTAGAAAAAGGAAGAGAAAAAAGGAAAAAAGTGTGAAATTTTGAGTCCTAGGAGGTACGTGCACTTCCTGTGAGTGTAACTTTCTTGTACATACACCTATATTTAGATAAACTAGCATGTTCACACCCTATTAGTGAAGGAAACAAACATACTCCCTCGGTTTTGGGAAAAAAGATTAACAAAACCCCTAAAAAATCCCTTGAAAACTACCCTATAGCAATGCAAGCAAGGTAAATTCAACAAGAACTATTAAATAACCCTAAGAAAATCCAAAAAGAAAATAAAGGAAACCCTAATGAGTAGAAATCAAGGAGTTCACCCAAGTGGATTCGTCAGTTCTGTTGTGAACAAAATTATTCTAATAGCTAGGGTGGAATATAACAAATCAATTCAGAGAACATCATACTTCTTTCTCTAAAATTAGTCTTTAACTACTTGTCGTAACTGACTTTCGGTTAGAGGGAAGACATGCATGGTATTGACGATTTCTTGAAGATGAATCCCACATGTTGATCCCTCTCCACTTGTCCTCAATCCAATCTAATTTCCAAAACCTGCACAGAAGGAGGCAACAACCTTCCTCAAACCAATAGATAAAAATGAAAGCAAGAGTGAAATAACTAAACCTAACTAACTAATTAGGATATTTAGTTCCATAGCCAAACACAAATTGAGATCAACTACTGAAGAAGAATACTAAATTTGGGGGAAGGAAAGAAGAGATATCTTCCTTTTTATTTATGAAACCAACAATATACAATTTTATACCCAATGTCTTGTTGTCGCCACCTTCTATAACCATCATTCGGGTTCCTTCATCCTTATGCCACTCAAGACTACTCCTGGATGAATCTTCTTCATGGAAAAGGTTGAGAAAAACTAGAAAGTTTAAGGCCTAAAATGCAAGAAAAGGAGAAATGACTTAGAAAACAAGGGTTTTTTGAGGATAGAAAGTCATAAAATCTCAACAAAACAAACACCTATGATTTCTCTAGTGCAAGGATTCCAGCATGATAGCTCTGCTAGTGTACTAGTGCTTAGTCTTTCTTTCCATATTAGACCTCTTTTTATATCATTCTAACTTGGTTGAGGTAGTTTGGAATGGGTTTTAGGAGGGTATAGGTGTACGGACTTTGTAAACCCATCTCATGAGCACATGATTTTCAAGGATTTAATATTTTTTTGTCCACTTTTTAGCCACACACACCTTTTGTGATCAATAAGGGCATGTACATGCTCCTTTTGTGAGGTTAAAGAGCATGTGGATTGCTAAGAAGTCTCTTTAAGTAGGCTTTAGGGTGCGAAATAACAACAAGTGATGAGAGTAATGACCAATTGAGCATCTAGGACATGGTGGTGTCAGTAGATGCTATAACACCCATTTAAATTTAATCATGACTGGCTGATGGATTAGGATTTTAGAGGTCTTGTGGTTAGGTCTTGGAATCCTTTTGATCAAAATTCTAAAGATTATGTAATGAAATATTGTGTTGGCAATCTAAATAGTTTAAAAGGGGTGGTAGTGTTAAGCCCTAAATAGTGGCACATTACCCCTTAATTGGGGCATATTACATTAGTATTGTTATTTTATTTATGCCGGCTTGGGTCCATTAGTTGTAATTGTACCTCCTAGTCTCCTATATATACCAATGAGATATTTTCATTTGGAATCATCTTGTATTTGTAAATTTATGTGGTGTATAAGGAGGTTGCCCCCTTGAAGAGTCTTATTATCTGAAATTCTCTCTTTTTCAAGGCGTTGAGTACTTAGTCTAAGGTATTTTTATGTTATTTTGATATTTGGTTCTTAACATTTGGTATCAGAGCTCAAGGTCTTGGAGTTTCACTACCGCATCTCAGACACCTTGGAATTTTCACTATAATTTTTTTTCTACAATGTTTCAGAAGGAAATCCTTCCATAATATTTAGTAGACAGATCAAGGTACTTGGGGTTCAAATTTCATCTCACGAGGCCTTATACTTTCGGAGATATAGCCTATGTAAGATAGGGTTCTAGAATCATCCTTAATTTAGTCATCACAAAATTTTCACTATAATTTTTTTTATGACGTTTCAGACCATGAAACTCAGAGGATATTCACAAAAATTATCAAGGTCCATGTGATAAAAATTTCAGCTTCTGGGTCATCCTACTTTTGTAGATACACCCTGTGTAAGATAGGGTAGCGGACTAGTCATGTTAACTAGTCTCAAACAAGTGTTCCAGGTAAAACAATGATATATTCTTCGGTGAGTATCCAAATTAAGTGAGACTAGTTGCATTGGATGGTGGACAGACAACAATATTTTTGGTGCAATTTTTAGAATCAAATATCAGATATTGTGCTCTTGGAACGCTTTACAAGTATGCTATCCTAGAAGGGACAAAAATCAGCAAGGTGTGGGGAATTTACCATAAATTCCACTTGGCACATCCAATTTTGATCAGACTTATGGCATTGTAGAGAAGATGTATCATAGAAATAAAGAACAAAATTTTCAAACCCAGAAGGGTTGAAATTTTGGAGATACAGTAGAAGAAATATCGTCTAACAGAACCACCTAAAAATCAAGGTTTAAACGTGATACTTGGCCAACATGCCACCAAAAAAGGGAACTTCTACACCAAATAAGCCTTTAGACAGTGCTACTTGGACTCTTGATGAAGGTGAAGAAATGTGCAAGGACATAAATGATTTACAAAAGAAGACGGTAACAAAAGATGAACTACAAGAGATGATGGATTCAATTGAAGCTAAGTTGGAGGTAATAATGGATACTAAGATTGATGATTTAAAAAGGGAGATAATGGAAGGATTGAAAAAATTTCATAATAGAGAGGCCACCTGAAAGTGAAAATGTATCCCATTAAATTCACAATGAGGACACAAGGAATATGAATCAAGATTGGAGAAAATCCAACTTTGGGTTGAAGACCAACTGCTTTCCTTACATGATGTGACACACACACACAATAGGTATGAATTGCTTCTTTATATTTATAACCCAATCAATTTGTGTTGTATCTATGGATTTGTTCTCGCAAATCACTTGTCACTTGAACAATTTTCACAGAAGAAATGATAGCACACTATGAAGATACAAGGAGAAATACCTTCTTTAGCCAATTGATAAATCTCAAGCAAAAGGGTTCAGTTGTGGAGCACATTGAGAACTTACAAAGATTGAATATAAAGGTAAAAGATATTCCAGATGAGAACATGATTGATATATTCATATGAACTTTAAATGAAAACATTCAACATGAGGTTTTCCTTTGGGAACCCAAATCATTGGAGAATGGATTCAAGGTGGTGAGAAATGTTAAAAGTAAAAATGTGGTTATGGATACAAGAAGGGCCACTCCTAACATCTATCGAGAGAATAATGTTCCTTCCTCTAAAACACCTCAACCTACAAGGTTGACACCTCAACAATTGGAGGAAATAAAAGAAAAAGTTTTATGTTTTAATTGTGACAACAAGTACAGTAAGGGACATGAGTGTGGTGAGAAGAAATTATTCTACATAGATTGTGAAGAGGAAGAAGAACAAGAAAAGAAAAAGAACCATCTCAAGATGAAAACATAGAAGAGATTTCTTTTGAAGAGTTGAATCCCATGATATCATGTAATGCATTGGCTAGAATTAGAACTCCTCAAACCCTCAAGATCAAAGGATATATCAAAAAGAAAAAGGTAATAGTCCTAATTGATTCTGATAGTACTCGTATTTTAATTCACTATAAATTAGCCAAAACTCTTAATTGCTTTATATATCCAACGCCAGAGTTTCAAGTAATAGATATTCTAGATGAGCACCTAATTGATATTTTAATAGGAACTTTAAAGGATAACATTCAACGTGAGGTTTTCCTTTAGGAACACAAATCATTGGAGAATGGATTCAGGGTGGTGAGAAATGTTGAAAGTAAAAATATGGCTATGGCTACAAGAAGGACCACTCCTCACATCTATCAAGAGAATAATGTTCCTTCTTCTAAAAAACCTCAACCTACAAGGTTGACACCTCAAAAATTGGAGGAAAGAAAAGAAAAAGTTTTATGTTTTAATTGTGGCAACAAGTACATTAAGGGATATAAGTGTGGTGAGAAGAAATTATTCTACATATATTGTGAAGAGGAAGAAGAACAAGAACAAGAAAAAGAACCATCTCAAGATGAAAACGTAGAAGATATTTCTTCTTAAGATTTGACTCCCACGATATCATGTAATGCATTGGATGGAATTAGCACTCCTCAAACCCTCAAGATCAAAGGATATATCAAAAATAAAAAGGTAATAGTCCTAATTGATTCCGATAGTACTCATAGTTTAATTCACTATAAATTAACCAAAGCTCTCAATTGCTTTATATATCTAGCGCTAGAGTTTCAAGTAATTATTGCAAATGGAGGAACTATCAATTTCTCAGGAAAATTCCATAAGATCAATCTTACTATGGGGGAATATGTAATCAATAGTCCAATGATTTCTATACACATGGGTGATGTTGATGTCATACTAGGAGTCCAATTGTTACAATCATTGGGAACAATGGCTTTTAATTTTCATTAACTTTTCATGAAATTTTCATTGGAAGGAAAGGAAATTGAGTTAAGGGGTATCATAGGGAAACCCAATAAGGTGATAAGCTCCAATGGCATGAAAAAATTATTGAAAAATGGGCACCAGAGTGTAATTGTACAACTATGCTCACTAGATGTTCAAACATCTAAGCTATCTATTCCCCTAGATCTCAAAGGGATCATTGGTAAGCATTCCAAAGTATTTGAAGATATTCCCAGAGTTCTTCCGCCCACTCGAAATCATGATCATGATATTCACCTAATTCTTGGGAGTGTTCCTCCTGACATCAGGCCTTACAGATACCCTTATGCCCAGAAGAGTGAAATTGAGCATATGGTTGAAGAAATGTTAAAGGTTGGCATTATTAGACCTAGCCAAAGTTATTACTTTGCACCAGTGATAATGGTACTCAAGAAAGAGGGTTCATGGTGTATGTGTCCATATTATAGAGAGATCAACAAGATCATTATTAAAGATAAGTTTCCCATTCCTGTCATTGATGAATTGTTAGATGAACTACATGGAGAAATCTACTTCACAAAGTTGAATCTCCGTTTAGGGTATCATCATATTAGAATGAAGGAAGCAAATATTCCAAAAATAGCATTTTGAACTCATGAAGGCCATTATGAATTTTTGGTCATGTATTTTGGCCTTATGAATGCACCTTCCACATTCCAAGGGTTGATGAATTCCATTTTCAAGCCCTTCCTTTGAAAATTTGTTTTAGTGTTTTTTGATGATATACTAATCTATAGCAAGTCTTCGGAGGATCATGATCAACATGTTGACAAGGTGCTACAACTACTAAAGGAGCAACAACTATTTTCCAAACCATCCAAATGTTTCTTTGGGGTGAAGGAGGTAGAGTATTTCGGTCATATTGTATCTCATGAAGGTGTGAAGGTAGACCCTAATAAGATTAAAGCCATGATGGATTGACTGATTCCCAAAACATTGAAGAATATTAGAGGATTTTTGGGTTTGACAGGTTACTACCGCAAGTTTGTTCGGAAATATGGAAGAATAGTATTACATTTAACGACATTAACTAAGAAGGATTCATTTTCATGGACTCCAGAGGCAATTCAATCCTTTGAACAACTTAAAGAGGCGATGTGCAAAGCTCCTGTATTGACCTCACCAGACTTCACAAAAACCTTTATTGTGGAATATGATGCCTCGGGAAATGGCATTGGTGTTGTTCTAATGCAAGAAGGAAGGACCCTTGATTTTGAAAGTCAGCCACTCAAGGGATAGAACTTACACAAACCCATTTATGAGAAGGAAATGATGGAAATATTGCATGCATTGAAGCAATGGCGCCCTTACCTAATAGGTAGGAACTTCAAGGTCAAAATAGATCATGATAGTCTTAAATACTTCTTGGAACAAAGACTGTCTTCAGAAGAACAACAAAAATGGGTGACCAAGATTTTGGGTTATGATTTTGAAATCATATGCAAAAAAGGGAAGCAAAATGTTGTGGCAGATGCACTCTCAAGAAAGGATGAAGATGTTGAGGCATTTCTCTATGCTATCTCGATCATCCAACCCAATTGGATAATAGAAGCGAGGGATGAATGGAAGAATGACGAAAATGTGTGGACTCTCATTCAAAGGTTGCAGCAGGATTCCAATGCATCATATACATTTACATGGAAAAATGATTCACTATGGTACAAATATCGCTTATATTTATGTAAGAACTCCCAACTCGAACAAAAGGTACTCTTGGAATTGCACACCTCTCCGGTAGGAGGGCACTCAAGATTTTTGAAAACCTACCATAGGGTCAAGAAGGAATTTTTGTGGGATGGCCTTAAAACTGATGTTCAAAGGTTTGTGGCAGAATTTTTCGTTTGCCAACAAAATAAGGTGGAAACAATTAATACCTCGTGTCTTTTACAACCATTATCCATCCCAAGCCAGCGCTGGGAGGAGGTTTCCATGGATTTCATCACAGGGTTACCAAAGTTTGAAGGAAAGAGTGTCAACATGGTGATTGTTGATTGACTAACCAAGTACCCACACTTTTGCACACTCTATCATCCTTTCAAATCCAGTACAGTTTCTACCAAATTCGTGGAGATAATTCAAAAGCTACATGGAAGCCCAAAGATTATTGTAAGTGATAGAGATCCCATCGTCACTGGAAATTTCTGGACATAATTATTTTCTTTTTTGGGTACTCAATTGGCTCATAGCACATCTTATCATCCTCAATATGATGGACAAACTGAGATAGTGAATAAATGTCTGGAAGGATACATTTGTTGCTTTGTCTCTGATAAACAAAAAAAATGGTTCAAGTGGTTACCCTTGGAAAAATGGTGGTATAACACTTCATTTCACATTGCAACAAAAATGACACCATTTATGGCACTCTATGGATATCACCCACCTTCCATCACTTATTCTCTAAAAGAAAAATCTAAGGTTCAAGTAGTGGAAGATCACATTGAGCATCAGAAACAAGTTCTCTAACTCTTAAAGGACAACCTGACCATCGCACATAATCACATGAAACAAAAAGCAGATCAACATCGTAGTGAAAGAAGTTTTGAAGTAGGGGATTGGGTATTTTTAAGACTACAACCATACTAACAGATGTCCCTCAAGCAAGCTAATAAGGATAATAAATTATCACCAAAGTAATATGGCCCTTATAAGGTGTTGCAAAAGATTGGTACTGTGGCATATAAATTGGAGTTTCCTGCATCTTCGCGAGTACACCCAGTTTTCCATGTTTCATGCTTAAAGAAGGTTATAGGTGACAAGATCTTGGTTCAAACTATATTTCCATAACTTAACGGGGAAGGAAAAATCATATCGGAGCTTGGAGCTATCACTGACACAAGAATTCTCCAGCTGAGGAATAATTCCATTTCAGAGCATCTCATTAAGTGGAGGAAACTCCCTGTTGAAGATTCCACTTGGGAAGATGAGTCTTTTATACAAAAACATACATAATTACTCAAGCATTGGGGACAACACTTGTCTGAAGGGGAGGGACATGTTAAGCCTTAAATAGTGGCACATTACCCCTTAATTGGGGCATATTACATTAGTATTGTTATTTTATTTATGTCGACTTGGGTCCGTTAGTTGTAATTGTACCTCCTAGTCTCCTATATATACCAAGGAGACCTTTTCATTTGGAATCATCTTGTATTTGTAAATTTATGTGGTGTATAAGAAGGTTTCCCCCTCGAAGAGGCTTCTTATTTGAAATGATCTCTTTTTCAAGGCGTTGAGTACTTATTTTGAGGTTTTTTATGTTATTTCGATATTTGGTTCTTAACATGTAGGATAATGGGAAAAAAATGTGCATTGAAGAATAAAAAATATCTAAAGGAAGTGGAAGAAAGAATAAAATATAGATTTAGATAACAATGAGGTAGGAGTCTTTTCTAAGGAAGGGTTCCAATATCTGAAAGAGATAGAAGGTAAAAAGCAGACACTTATTGACAAGGAAAAAATAGAGTGGAGGCTCAAAAGTAGGGCCATTTGGTTCACTAAAGGAGACAATAACGCATAATGTTTTCACAAGTATACAAATTACATAAAGAAATTCAATACAATATGGGAGACAGAAAAGTCAAATGGTTCCATGGCAAAAGTCTTCAAGGAAATTGCACTTAGGAAAAAATATTTTAAAAATCTCTTTAAAGATCCTAAGATTGCAAACATTGGTGAGATAATGAAAATTATAAGGTTCTTCCCTAGATCATCAACGATGAAATGAATTTAGAGTTGGAAGTAGATGTCATGAAAGAAGAGATGAAAACAATCTTAGGGTCTTTTAAAAATGAAAAGACTCTAGGGCTTGATGGATGGATCATGGAATTTTTCCTTGGTTTTTATGATTTGTTGGAAGGAGATCCACTAAGAACAATTGAGGAATCCATACAATTAGAGAAGACATCAAGAGCCCTAAATTCTGCATTTATAGCTCTCATTCCCAAAATTCAAAACCCTTATTCATTTGAAGAATTTAGGCTTATTTCTTTATGCAATATTGTCTAAAAAGTTATCACAAAAGTTGTTGCTAATAGACTTAAAGGGACTTTTTCTAGACAAATGCATGATGTCGGTGGAACATCACAAAAAGGGATGCTTTCAATTAAGGTTCATAAAATTCCAACCGTTCTCATGAAAAATGACTTGGACAAGGCATACAATAAGGTTAATTGGCTTTATCTCAGGTTGTTGTTGCTCCATATTGGTATGAATATGCATACTGCTAGTTGGATTATGGATTGTTTGTCATCAACCTCATTTCTAGTGCTAATAAAAAAATCTCCTTTTGGGTTTTTTAATGCCCTAAGAGATCGTAGGAAAGGATGCCCCTTATCTCCCTTTTTTATTTTTATTAATGGCTAAAGATCTAAGTATGCTAATCAAGGATGTAAGAAGAAGAGGGGAACTAAAAGGGATAAATATATTGGATGTAATGGTTACCTTGCATTCACTTGTTGTTGGTGATATCATGTTATTTCTTCAAGGCAACATTAGGTAGATAAGAAGAATAGAGAAGATCTTGGATATGTAAATTGCAAGGCTACATAAATGGAGTTTAATATGACTAAGTAAATAATGTTATTCAATGAGCTAGTAGGAGGTAAAATTGCAGGTTCAAAATCTCCCCTCGACGAATTATTATGATCTAGATGAAGGGGTAAAGTATTTGAGTTTCAAATTAAATCCAAATGATTATAAGTATGAGGATTGGGTGTGGTTGTACAACAATATAGAAGCTAGAATTTCGGTTTGGTGTAACATATGGTTGTGACAAGGTGGTGAATTAGTCATGGTTATAGTTGTTTTGGAAAGTATTCTAATGTGTTGGTGGATGTCCCTTGCACATATACCAAAAAATATTTTAAATAAGACCAGGAAAAAGTGATTTAGTTTCTTATGCACTTGGTGGAAGGGAAAAGAAGGAATCCCTTTGGTAAAATGCCCAAGAGTGGCAACTCCAAAAGAAACAGGAGGAACATGGCTAAATAATATTTGTGTTAAGTATGGCCCTTGCAACTAGAAATCTTTGGTGATTAATTTATAATGAAGTGCTTTGGGGCAAAGTGATGAAGAAAAAATATTTAAAGGACATATCCGTGGAAGAATGGTTTATGGTGGAAAGGAAAAGTTCACAAAGAAGATAAATAATATGGAAAGCTATGGTAACAACCTTCTCTTTAATTGGAAAATGGACAACTTGGAGAGTAGGAAGGGGCAGTAGAATAAGGATAATATGTTGTAAAGGAAATTTCATATTATCAAAAAAATTCTTAAATGAGCTTCATTCTATGGGGGTTTTCTCTCTTGAGGGAGTAACAGATCAAAATGGAGCAAATTTATGGGCTCAAAGTTGGAAATGGGAAGAAGATCTAACTTTATAAGGAGAAAAGGAAGAGAAGTGGACTCAATATGTGAGATTGTTAAAGTGTAGTGCTATAAAAATTCTAGACCATGAGGATGAAATAAGATGATCAAAAAATAAGGGTACAGGGGAGGATACAACAAAGCCTTTGTATTCAGTGAAGATGGAAGAAGAACAATTCTTGTGGTGGAAGGTAGTATAGAAATTGAAGAGTCCCTTGAAATTTTTTTTTTTTTCTTTTGGTTAGCTTTGGAAAATAAAATATTAACTTGGCATAATTACCAAAAAATAAGTTGGAATGGTCTAAGTAGATGCACTTTATGTAAAAATAGTGAATAAATAGTAGATCACCTATTTGCCAATTCCTCATGTTACAACTTATATTGTATGGGGTTCCATCTTGTGATTGTCATAACAATGATGGAAATTTGTTGTTGGACTCTTCAAGCATTGGACCAACTTGGGGGATACATATTCATGGAGCCCCTTCTCTTCATTGCATTTGATCACTTGATGGAGATATTTGGTTGGGGAACCCTCCCTTTTCCTTGGTTGGATGGAGAAGTAACTTTTATGACAGATTTTTTTGGTACATAATTCTCTCTTCACGATTGCATATCTTTGGTTGATAAATCTTTAAGGGTTAGAAGTTTATAATCTTGATGTTTTGGTTAATGATTTGAAAATGCTCTTTAATACCTTAGTGGATAATCATGTTGTTCATGGTTAACCTAACTTAACACTCATATATCTCATGGTATCATTTTATTATGATTTTAGCTCCCTAAGTGAGACCATTTCTATTGTTGTGACACAAAATATTTGTATGATATACTCTTTATTGAGATATATATAGAGACAATTATGTTATTTTTATGATGCCACCTCCTTCTACACCTTAGATTGTATCTTTATTAACACTTTATAATGTTTTATTTTTAATGAGGCCATCCCCTACCAATCCCTCACCTTATACTATGGTATTGGAACATATGTTAAGGTGAATTAAAAATTATTTCATGATGGGTGGGCCGTCTCATACCACTCTCACCAAGGCAACCATACTCTTGTATTGGCCAACCCTCTTGTATTGGCCAACCCATTCATACACTTTGTACCATGAAAGATGATGAATATTATGATTTATATCACTTATTATGGGATTGATCTATGGTGACATCACACATAGCCTCCTTACACTCACGAGATGAAGAACCTCCTTTGTGACATGGATATATGTTTATGTGGTGAACCCATTGACTAGCCGTTTGGTTAGATTCAACCACCGTCACTTATGAATCCTGGGTCTTCATGAGCCGTCTTCTTCATTGGATGTGCGTAGCCATGGGAACCACCATTTATTATGGAACCATGGGTTCTCTTTTTCATGGGCATGGATGGAGTTACGGTTTAAATTTATATTTTTATTGCGTAGTTTAAAATTTTGATTTTTTGGAGTTTTTACGGGTATGATCAATTTTTCTTCAAATTTGATAAAAAAATGTTGAAATTTCATATTTGAGTGATTGAGTATGTATAATTCGAGTTTCTTAAGGGTTTTTTAGGGTGTTGAATCTATTTATACATTCAAAAATGTAATTTAAACAACAAAAAATGGTGATTTCACCAAGACCTCTTTTAGCGGATTTCGGTGAAAAAGTTCAAAAAATTGAATGTTTAGACAACACCTACTTTTATATGCAACCATATTTTATATTAGAGTTATGTGTTGAACTTTTTTATCATAACATGGCTCATGTATTGGTGGGTTTGTCTATGTGGATCATTATGATGAAGAGGATTTTTTGTTATTGATTTCTCATACATATGATTTTGTATGTGTGGACACCCATGGAACTATTTTTTGGGTTTTGGTTGGTGGATACTTTGGAGGTTGGTGGAGTTTGATTGCATGGTCAATCAGTCAATCATAGTGAGGAGGTGTCACATTTTTATGTTATTTTTGGAGAGTGCTTTTAACTAACTCAATATTTTATTATTATTTTTCATTTAGGAGACAACACCATTATATTGATTTCCATGTGGAGGATAATTATTTTATTATTGTTCTAGAAGAAGATAGTGGATCCCAACAACTCACTTAGAGTTTGCCAGGGAAAATAAAAAATGTATTGTTTTATTTTGCTCCTTGGAGAATTAATGGAAAACAATTAGTTGTTTATTGTAAAAGAAGTTGAGCTCAAACCTATACAAGGGTTTTCTCTTTCCTTCATTTGCATGAGAAATTTGAGGATTGAGGAGCTCTCCCGTCGTGCTACATTGTATATCATTTTTGCAAGTCTAATAGAATATTGGAGGTATTGTATCTATTTAATGTGAGACTTTATTTATGCAATTCTTTCACATGTTATTAATTTTGTTGGAAACCCTTGTAACTGGTTATGAATGCCTTGTAATGTTGTATCTTCCATTTGGATAATGTAATGTGAGAATTCCATTCATCTTATATTCATTGATGTTATATTAATTTGCATCTAACAAACCAAGTTGTTGCTTGAATTAATACAACATCACTTTCATGGCTTTGTTTTAGAGTAGTGACCCTATCTCTCCAATGATAATTTTTAGCAAGCTAAGGTTGATTTGTGGCATGCACAACATCCCTTATTTTCCTTGCATATTCATGCATTAGCCCTCTTAAATACAAGTCTTTTTTACTTCATTTTCCCAAGATATGGTAGGCACTAGTATTGGGGTTTTCCTTCATATTCCTTTCTCATATCATTCATTTATTCCACTTTCACTACAACCATTTGTTTTATTAAAGCTAACTCCTCATACTTCACCTTGAGCCTCCACTCCATAACCTTAATAATGCTACTTTAGGGAATCCCCCCTTGAGTTGGAGAAGAGTCAACCTAAAGAGGGAGGAAGAGTTATTGTGGTGATAGAGGAGCATCCTTATCTCAATTGTAGATTCAAGGAATCCAATGGAAAGGGAGCAAAGTTAACATTTGACTTTTCTCTATGTACGTTGGATTCCTGAATTTGCAATCGAGATAAACTTTTGTGTGATACTTGGTAGTCTTAAGTTGCACAAGACTAGCCCCTTAATGCTTGGGACTTTATATCATATGAGGGTGTTAGATTTTGTTGTAACACCTCCTTTTCTAGATCTATTTAGAATGAGATATTATAATTCTCATCGAAGATAAACAAATAAGAACATTTAACTCTAGTCAAATGTCTTTATTCTTGGATAAAAGATAAAATAGAAGGAGCTTTTAAAGCTCTTCCTTGCTACATTATATGGGGCTTTTGGCTATAAGAAACAACATGTTATTTCAATATTTGGATTGGACCCTTACACACATTGCTAAAAAAAATTCACGATAGTCTTTGAAGATAGTTGGAAACCTTTGAAAGAACTTCATCATAAAATTTTAAAGGAGCCAATTATCCATTATGAAAAAACATGAGGTTTTTTTCCATGAGATATGCCAAAGCCATCCTCATATATGTGGAGTATTATCCATAATCTTCTTTGAGTCATCTCATTATATAATTTTGAAATATGTTATTAAGCAAGGAACTAATAACATAACTAAAAATTAAATTTAAATTTTTGTATTGTAAATCAATGAAAGAAACAATGATGAAAAGTCTAACTATTTACACTTATTTGGACACTGCAAGAAACAATTAAATGATAGCTCCAATTATGAGTCTAGTCTCAACTATCTAAGAGAGCATTAATGATGCACGAAGGAACACTATCTCAGCAAGAGTTTAGACAAGGGGACCAAATTTCATATTCAGAAATTTCTCTTTACAAATCCTCGTATCCAGAAATTTCTCTTTACAAATCGTGAATCATATCAAGGAGCAAGGCTGAATGCTTCCTGACAATCTAACTAACCTGTTAGAGAGAAACTATGCGACAACGTTATACAAAATGCAAAAGTGCTAGTAACATTTTTTATTTTTTAATATAATTTAATATATTTATTTAGAAAATTCTACCACCAATTACCATGAAAATTAATCTTATCGATATGATTTCAATGGAGTGGGAAAGATGGAGGAAAAAAATTTCACCCGGATGTCGCCCCACCTATTCTCACATATTCCCATAAAATTTCTACACGATTAAAAAAAATTACCGTAATATCCTATAAAGGACTTTGATTGAGAGGGACATCCCATTTCGCGAGCTTATCGTTACTACGAATTTCTCAGAAAAATGCAAAAGAAATTTCACGTCTCTCCATTTTATGGTGTGACCGCAGACTCAGACTGAGACGGGAGAATCTCCGACAAGAATGTGCCAGAAGAAGGCTGACGTTGACGGCGAACCCGGATTGGGCCGGATGCGACAAAAGGCAAAAGGAAAAAGACGACAGAAATTTCTCCCTAAGCGAGTCGATTCTCAGTCGCAATTGTCGGCGGGATGAACTGTAATTAATATTGTTGTATAATCCCTGTACGTTGCTGATAATCTGAAGCATTTCGTGTAAACTTAGCAGAGCTTTCAATAAATTTGAAGGCAAACCATATGAACCTGGCAGCAATGCATTTAATGTTGTGCATGTTGATTTATACACCTTAGGATTTTTTAGATCTTACATTATATATTTTAACATGCACCGCATTAAATGCACAGTTGTGATGCATATTGCTAGTTAAATTTGAATTCTTTTAAATTTGGTTGGAACATGTCACAGTTGCTCAGTGATCAACTGATGCGCAGTATTCAAAGAATACAGTAGTCGGTAGTCAGATAGATTTTTCTTAAAAAAAGAGATTATATATATATATATATATATATTTATTGTATAATCAAATTTGATAAGAAAATATTGGATCTTGATATTTGAGTGGCTAAGTTTTTATAATCAGAATATCTTAAAGATTTTTCAGCGAATTGATTCCATTTATACATTCAGAAATATAATTTAAATAACAAAAATTTGCAAAAATAATCAGATTCCTAGAAAACACATAGAATATTTAAACCATACCCATAAAATTTTAGTAAATCTTTCTATTGTCTTTTTTCCAATGTAATTTAAATTTTAAAGTGAAAATAAAATTCCAACATAATGATATGTAACTTATTAAGCTTAAAACCTAATGATATGTGTATAAATTTAATTTAAAAACACTGAAAGTGAGTCAATGGTAAGTTGTTGAAATACTTAAAAGGGTCAGGAATATTTATAAATGAAGGAAAATGGGCAATAATTAGAAATCTAAAAGCTATTTTTAGGGATAAAGACCAGAAAGATAATAATAAATAGGAATTTGGGACACTCATGATCCTTTTAAAGGTCCTATAATTAATATATTTTGAAATCCATTTTGAATTATTTTGAATTTTGATAAAACTTTTAAGTTTAAATATTAATATTGTATAATCTATTTCAATTTTTTGGGTGATCTAGAGTTCTATGGTTATACATAAAAAAAAAAAAAAAGTGGTTCAATTTTTTTTTATTGTAATTAAGGTTTATTAATATTTCTTTTTTATGTAATTAAATTTTATTAATATATTTTGAAATCCATTTCGAATTTTGATAAAACTTTAAGCTTTAAATATTAATATTGTATAATCTATTTCAATTTTTGGGGTGATCTAGAGTTCTATTGCTGTACATAAATCAAAAATAGTTAAATTTCTTTTTATTGTAATTAAAGTTTATTAACATATTTTGAAATCCATTTTGAATTATTTTGAATTTTGATAAAACTTTAAAGTTTGGGGTAATCTCGAGTTCTATAGCTATACATAAAGAATAACAACAACAAATGAGGATATGTAGCCTATTGAGATTAAAACCTAATATCTTGCAGGTTAATAAAATTAATTTAGAAAGCTAAAGGTAAAAATACTTACATGTATCTGTAAGGGGAGTTTAGCCATTTGATTTGATTTAAAAGATTTATAAAGTTCAAAATTAGTTTAGCCATTTGATTTAAAAGATTTATAAAGTTCAAAATTAATTTGTAAAGACTTAAACACATTTCATGTCTACCTAATAACTTATCCAAGGTTGGTTTGGGAAGTTTAAATGGATAAGGTTGGTTGAGGAAGTTTAAATGAATAGAGTTTATCATTAAAATATAATAATTTAAAAAATATAAGCATTTGTGAATAGTAATTAATGATGATTGTTTTTATTATTAATTGAAAACTAAATTATGATTAATTTTACTGTTTTAAAATATAATAATATATAATTATAACTATAGTTTTATTAAAAAACAATTTTATATTAATATTTTTGATTATTTGAGTTTTTTTTGGAAATACAGTATGTACAATATTATGAGAACTTGGAGTGTCCACTCAAACTTTGGAAATTTCATAATCTAATGAGATTATGAGAACTTGGAGTGTCCACTCAAATCTTGGAAATTTCATAATCTTACATATAATTTATGAAAACCCAAACAACATTATAAATAACAATAAAAATCTACATTCTTCAAAAAAAAATTAAACTAAATAAAATAATTTAACAAACTTCAAACTCAATTTAATAAATATAAAATTCATATCAATTAAGAAGTTCAAAATCCATTGTTAATGCACTGCTATCAAATTAAGAAAGACCATCATGTACTTATAGAAGAAGATTTGTTAATGCACTGCTATCAAATTAAGAAAGACCATCATATACATGTACTTATAGAAGAAGATTTCTTGTTGTGAGATAAAAAAAAAAAAAAAGAGTCCTCAAGTTTTGAATCTTATTAATTTGCAGAGACCAATATACGTGTTAGCGCTAAGATTAAAATATATAAATATTAAATTTTTAGTCTCAAGTTTATTAATGACATATCTCGTGTAAAATTTGATTGGAGTTATATTAATAATTTTTTTTCTTATTTGTTAATTGAATTTAGTTTAAAAAATTGGGAGGAAATTGTTCTCTTTCTTTTAACCAATAACAAATTAAACTCATAATGAATATATTGTTATAATATTTTATTAGTGAACTGGAAGACTCTAAAA
>ML785868.1:18307-92618 GCA_009831015.1 Picea engelmannii
CCGTCAACGTCAGCCTTCTTCTGGCACATTCTTGTCGGAGATTCTCCCGTCTCAGTCTGAGTCTGCGGTCACACCATAAAATGGAGAGACGTGAAATTTCTTTTGCATTTTTCTGAGAAATTCGTAGTAACGATAAGCTCGCGAAATGGGATGTCCCTCTCAATCAAAGTCCTTTATAGGATATTACGGTAATTTTTTTTAATCGTGTAGAAATTTTATGGGAATATGTGAGAATAGGTGGGGCGACATCCGGGTGAAATTTTTTTCCTCCATCTTTCCCACTCCATTGAAATCATATCGATAAGATTAATTTTCATGGTAATTGGTGGTAGAATTTTCTAAATAAATATATTAAATTATATTAAAAAATAAAAAATGTTACTAGCACTTTTGCATTTTGTATAACGTTGTCGCATAGTTTCTCTCTAACAGGTTAGTTAGATTGTCAGGAAGCATTCAGCCTTGCTCCTTGATATGATTCACGATTTGTAAAGAGAAATTTCTGGATACGAGGATTTGTAAAGAGAAATTTCTGAATATGAAATTTGGTCCCCTTGTCTAAACTCTTGCTGAGATAGTGTTCCTTCGTGCATCATTAATGCTCTCTTAGATAGTTGAGACTAGACTCATAATTGGAGCTATCATTTAATTGTTTCTTGCAGTGTCCAAATAAGTGTAAATAGTTAGACTTTTCATCATTGTTTCTTTCATTGATTTACAATACAAAAATTTAAATTTAATTTTTAGTTATGTTATTAGTTCCTTGCTTAATAACATATTTCAAAATTATATAATGAGATGACTCAAAGAAGATTATGGATAATACTCCACATATATGAGGATGGCTTTGGCATATCTCATGGAAAAAAACCTCATGTTTTTTCATAATGGATAATTGGCTCCTTTAAAATTTTATGATGAAGTTCTTTCAAAGGTTTCCAACTATCTTCAAAGACTATCGTGAATTTTTTTTAGCAATGTGTGTAAGGGTCCAATCCAAATATTGAAATAACATGTTGTTTCTTATAGCCAAAAGCCCCATATAATGTAGCAAGGAAGAGCTTTAAAAGCTCCTTCTATTTTATCTTTTATCCAAGAATAAAGACATTTGACTAGAGTTAAATGTTCTTATTTGTTTATCTTCGATGAGAATTATAATATCTCATTCTAAATAGATCTAGAAAAGGAGGTGTTACAACAAAATCTAACACCCTCATATGATATAAAGTCCCAAGCATTAAGGGGCTAGTCTTGTGCAACTTAAGACTACCAAGTATCACACAAAAGTTTATCTCGATTGCAAATTCAGGAATCCAACGTACATAGAGAAAAGTCAAATGTTAACTTTGCTCCCTTTCCATTGGATTCCTTGAATCTACAATTGAGATAAGGATGCTCCTCTATCACCACAATAACTCTTCCTCCCTCTTTAGGTTGACTCTTCTCCAACTCAAGGGGGGATTCCCTAAAGTAGCATTATTAAGGTTATGGAGTGGAGGCTCAAGGTGAAGTATGAGGAGTTAGCTTTAATAAAACAAATGGTTGTAGTGAAAGTGGAATAAATGAATGATATGAGAAAGGAATATGAAGGAAAACCCCAATACTAGTGCCTACCATATCTTGGGAAAATGAAGTAAAAAAGACTTGTATTTAAGAGGGCTAATGCATGAATATGCAAGGAAAATAAGGGATGTTGTGCATGCCACAAATCAACCTTAGCTTGCTAAAAATTATCATTGGAGAGATAGGGTCACTACTCTAAAACAAAGCCATGAAAGTGATGTTGTATTAATTCAAGCAACAACTTGGTTTGTTAGATGCAAATTAATATAACATCAATGAATATAAGATGAATGGAATTCTCACATTACATTATCCAAATGGAAGATACAACATTACAAGGCATTCATAACCAGTTACAAGGGTTTCCAACAAAATTAATAACATGTGAAAGAATTGCATAAATAAAGTCTCACATTAAATAGATACAATACCTCCAATATTCTATTAGACTTGCAAAAATGATATACAATGTAGCACGACGGGAGAGCTCCTCAATCCTCAAATTTCTCATGCAAATGAAGGAAAGAGAAAACCCTTGTATAGGTTTGAGCTCAACTTCTTTTACAATAAACAACTAATTGTTTTCCATTAATTCTCCAAGGAGCAAAATAAAACAATACATTTTTTATTTTCCCTGGCAAACTCTAAGTGAGTTGTTGGGATCCACTATCTTCTTCTAGAACAATAATAAAATAATTATCCTCCACATGGAAATCAATATAATGGTGTTGTCTCCTAAATGAAAAATAATAATAAAATATTGAGTTAGTTAAAAGCACTCTCCAAAAATAACATAAAAATGTGACACCTCCTCACTATGATTGACTGATTGACCATGCAATCAAACTCCACCAACCTCCAAAGTATCCACCAACCAAAACCCAAAAAATAGTTCCATGGGTGTCCACACATACAAAATCATATGTATGAGAAATCAATAACAAAAAATCCTCTTCATCATAATGATCCACATAGACAAACCCACCAATACATGAGCCATGTTATGATAAAAAAGTTCAACACATAACTCTAATATAAAATATGGTTGCATATAAAAGTAGGTGTTGTCTAAACATTCAATTTTTTGAACTTTTTCACCGAAATCCGCTAAAAGAGGTCTTGGTGAAATCACCATTTTTTGTTGTTTAAATTACATTTTTGAATGTATAAATAGATTCAACACCCTAAAAAACCCTTAAGAAACTCGAATTATACATACTCAATCACTCAAATATGAAATTTCAACATTTTTTTATCAAATTTGAAGAAAAATTGATCATACCCGTAAAAACTCCAAAAAATCAAAATTTTAAACTACGCAATAAAAATATAAATTTAAACCGTAACTCCATCCATGCCCATGAAAAAGAGAACCCATGGTTCCATAATAAATGGTGGTTCCCATGGCTACGCACATCCAATGAAGAAGACGGCTCATGAAGACCCAGGATTCATAAGTGACGGTGGTTGAATCTAACCAAACGGCTAGTCAATGGGTTCACCACATAAACATATATCCATGTCACAAAGGAGGTTCTTCATCTCGTGAGTGTAAGGAGGCTATGTGTGATGTCACCATAGATCAATCCCATAATAAGTGATATAAATCATAATATTCATCATCTTTCATGGTACAAAGTGTATGAATGGGTTGGCCAATACAAGAGGGTTGGCCAATACAAGAGTATGGTTGCCTTGGTGAGAGTGGTATGAGACGGCCCACCCATCATGAAATAATTTTTAATTCACCTTAACATATGTTCCAATACCATAGTATAAGGTGAGGGATTGGTAGGGGATGGCCTCATTAAAAATAAAACATTATAAAGTGTTAATAAAGATACAATCTAAGGTGTAGAAGGAGGTGGCATCATAAAAATAACATAATTGTCTCTATATATATCTCAATAAAGAGTATATCATACAAATATTTTGTGTCACAACAATAGAAATGGTCTCACTTAGGGAGCTAAAATCATAATAAAATGATACCATGAGATATATGAGTGTTAAGTTAGGTTAACCATGAACAACATGATTATCCACTAAGGTATTAAAGAGCATTTTCAAATCATTAACCAAAACATCAAGATTATAAACTTCTAACCCTTAAAGATTTATCAACCAAAGATATGCAATCGTGAAGAGAGAATTATGTACCAAAAAAATCTGTCATAAAAGTTACTTCTCCATCCAACCAAGGAAAAGGGAGGGTTCCCCAACCAAATATCTCCATCAAGTGATCAAATGCAATGAAGAGAAGGGGCTCCATGAATATGTATCCCCCAAGTTGGTCCAATGCTTGAAGAGTCCAACAACAAATTTCCATCATTGTTATGACAATCACAAGATGGAACCCCATACAATATAAGTTGTAACATGAGGAATTGGCAAATAGGTGATCTACTATTTATTCACTATTTTTACATAAAGTGCATCTACTTAGACCATTCCAACTTATTTTTTGGTAATTATGCCAAGTTAATATTTTATTTTCCAAAGCTAACCAAAAGAAAAAAAAAAAAATTTCAAGGGACTCTTCAATTTCTATACTACCTTCCACCACAAGAATTGTTCTTCTTCCATCTTCACTGAATACAAAGGCTTTGTTGTATCCTCCCCTGTACCCTTATTTTTTGATCATCTTATTTCATCCTCATGGTCTAGAATTTTTATAGCACTACACTTTAACAATCTCACATATTGAGTCCACTTCTCTTCCTTTTCTCCTTATAAAGTTAGATCTTCTTCCCATTTCCAACTTTGAGCCCATAAATTTGCTCCATTTTGATCTGTTACTCCCTCAAGAGAGAAAACCCCCATAGAATGAAGCTCATTTAAGAATTTTTTTGATAATATGAAATTTCCTTTACAACATATTATCCTTATTCTACTGCCCCTTCCTACTCTCCAAGTTGTCCATTTTCCAATTAAAGAGAAGGTTGTTACCATAGCTTTCCATATTATTTATCTTCTTTGTGAACTTTTCCTTTCCACCATAAACCATTCTTCCACGGATATGTCCTTTAAATATTTTTTCTTCATCACTTTGCCCCAAAGCACTTCATTATAAATTAATCACCAAAGATTTCTAGTTGCAAGGGCCATACTTAACACAAATATTATTTAGCCATGTTCCTCCTGTTTCTTTTGGAGTTGCCACTCTTGGGCATTTTACCAAAGGGATTCCTTCTTTTCCCTTCCACCAAGTGCATAAGAAACTAAATCACTTTTTCCTGGTCTTATTTAAAATATTTTTTGGTATATGTGCAAGGGACATCCACCAACACATTAGAATACTTTCCAAAACAACTATAACCATGACTAATTCACCACCTTGTCACAACCATATGTTACACCAAACCGAAATTCTAGCTTCTATATTGTTGTACAACCACACCCAATCCTCATACTTATAATCATTTGGATTTAATTTGAAACTCAAATACTTTACCCCTTCATCTAGATCATAATAATTCGTCGAGGGGAGATTTTGAACCTGCAATTTTACCTCCTACTAGCTCATTGAATAACATTATTTACTTAGTCATATTAAACTCCATTTATGTAGCCTTGCAATTTACATATCCAAGATCTTCTCTATTCTTCTTATCTACCTAATGTTGCCTTGAAGAAATAACATGATATCACCAACAACAAGTGAATGCAAGGTAACCATTACATCCAATATATTTATCCCTTTTAGTTCCCCTCTTCTTCTTACATCCTTGATTAGCATACTTAGATCTTTAGCCATTAATAAAAATAAAAAAGGGAGATAAGGGGCATCCTTTCCTACGATCTCTTAGGGCATTAAAAAACCCAAAAGGAGATTTTTTTATTAGCACTAGAAATGAGGTTGATGACAAACAATCCATAATCCAACTAGCAGTATGCATATTCATACCAATATGGAGCAACAACAACCTGAGATAAAGCCAATTAACCTTATTGTATGCCTTGTCCAAGTCATTTTTCATGAGAACGGTTGGAATTTTATGAACCTTAATTGAAAGCATCCCTTTTTGTGATGTTCCACCGACATCATGCATTTGTCTAGAAAAAGTCCCTTTAAGTCTATTAGCAACAACTTTTGTGATAACTTTTTAGACAATATTGCATAAAGAAATAAGCCTAAATTCTTCAAATGAATAAGGGTTTTGAATTTTGGGAATGAGAGCTATAAATGCAGAATTTAGGGCTCTTGATGTCTTCTCTAATTGTATGGATTCCTCAATTGTTCTTAGTGGATCTCCTTCCAACAAATCATAAAAACCAAGGAAAAATTCCATGATCCATCCATCAAGCCCTAGAGTCTTTTCATTTTTAAAAGACCCTAAGATTGTTTTCATCTCTTCTTTCATGACATCTACTTCCAACTCTAAATTCATTTCATCGTTGATGATCTAGGGAAGAACCTTATAATTTTCATTATCTCACCAATGTTTGCAATCTTAGGATCTTTAAAGAGATTTTTAAAATATTTTTTCCTAAGTGCAATTTCCTTGAAGACTTTTGCCATGGAACCATTTGACTTTTCTGTCTCCCATATTGTATTGAATTTCTTTATGTAATTTGTATACTTGTGAAAACATTATGCGTTATTGTCTCCTTTAGTGAACCAAATGGCCCTACTTTTGAGCCTCCACTCTATTTTTTCCTTGTCAATAAGTGTCTGCTTTTTACCTTCTATCTCTTTCAGATATTGGAACCCTTCCTTAGAAAAGACTCCTACCTCATTGTTATCTAAATCTATATTTTATTCTTTCTTCCACTTCCTTTAGATATTTTTTATTCTTCAATGCACATTTTTTTCCCATTATCCTACATGTTAAGAACCAAATATCGAAATAACATAAAAAACCTCAAAATAAGTACTCAACGCCTTGAAAAAGAGATCATTTCAAATAAGAAGCCTCTTCGAGGGGGAAACCTTCTTATACACCACATAAATTTACAAATACAAGATGATTCCAAATGAAAAGGTCTCCTTGGTATATATAGGAGACTAGGAGGTACAATTACAACTAACGGACCCAAGTCGACATAAATAAAATAACAATACTAATGTAATATGCCCCAATTAAGGGGTAATGTGCCACTATTTAAGGCTTAACATGTCCCTCCCCTTCAGACAAGTGTTGTCCCCAATGCTTGAGTAATTATGTATGTTTTTGTATAAAAGACTCATCTTCCCAAGTGGAATCTTCAACAGGGAGTTTCCTCCACTTAATGAGATGCTCTGAAATGGAATTATTCCTCAGCTGGAGAATTCTTGTGTCAGTGATAGCTCCAAGCTCCGATATGATTTTTCCTTCCCCGTTAAGTTATGGAAATATAGTTTGAACCAAGATCTTGTCACCTATAACCTTCTTTAAGCATGAAACATGGAAAACTGGGTGTACTCGCGAAGATGCAGGAAACTCCAATTTATATGCCACAGTACCAATCTTTTGCAACACCTTATAAGGGCCATATTACTTTGGTGATAATTTATTATCCTTATTAGCTTGCTTGAGGGACATCTGTTAGTATGGTTGTAGTCTTAAAAATACCCAATCCCCTACTTCAAAACTTCTTTCACTACGATGTTGATCTGCTTTTTGTTTCATGTGATTATGTGCGATGGTCAGGTTGTCCTTTAAGAGTTAGAGAACTTGTTTCTGATGCTCAATGTGATCTTCCACTACTTGAACCTTAGATTTTTCTTTTAGAGAATAAGTGATGGAAGGTGGGTGATATCCATAGAGTGCCATAAATGGTGTCATTTTTGTTGCAATGTGAAATGAAGTGTTATACCACCATTTTTCCAAGGGTAACCACTTGAACCATTTTTTTTGTTTATCAGAGACAAAGCAACAAATGTATCCTTCCAGACATTTATTCACTATCTCAGTTTGTCCATCATATTGAGGATGATAAGATGTGCTATGAGCCAATTGAGTACCCAAAAAAGAAAATAATTATGTCCAGAAATTTCCAGTGACGATGGGATCTCTATCACTTACAATAATCTTTGGGCTTCCATGTAGCTTTTGAATTATCTCCACGAATTTGGTAGAAACTGTACTGGATTTGAAAGGATGATAGAGTGTGCAAAAGTGTGGGTACTTGGTTAGTCAATCAACAATCACCATGTTGACACTCTTTCCTTCAAACTTTGGTAACCCTGTGATGAAATCCATGGAAACCTCCTCCCAGCGCTGGCTTGGGATGGATAATGGTTGTAAAAGACACGAGGTATTAATTGTTTCCACCTTATTTTGTTGGCAAACGAAAAATTCTGCCACAAACCTTTGAACATCAGTTTTAAGGCCATCCCACAAAAATTCCTTCTTGACCCTATGGTAGGTTTTCAAAAATCTTGAGTGCCCTCCTACCGGAGAGGTGTGCAATTCCAAGAGTACCTTTTGTTCGAGTTGGGAGTTCTTACATAAATATAAGCGATATTTGTACCATAGTGAATCATTTTTCCATGTAAATGTATATGATGCATTGGAATCCTGCTGCAACCTTTGAATGAGAGTCCACACATTTTCGTCATTCTTCCATTCATCCCTCGCTTCTATTATCCAATTGGGTTGGATGATCGAGATAGCATAGAGAAATGCCTCAACATCTTCATCCTTTCTTGAGAGTGCATCTGCCACAACATTTTGCTTCCCTTTTTTGCATATGATTTCAAAATCATAACCCAAAATCTTGGTCACCCATTTTTGTTGTTCTTCTGAAGACAGTCTTTGTTCCAAGAAGTATTTAAGACTATCATGATCTATTTTGACCTTGAAGTTCCTACCTATTAGGTAAGGGCGCCATTGCTTCAATGCATGCAATATTTCCATCATTTCCTTCTCATAAATGGGTTTGTGTAAGTTCTATCCCTTGAGTGGCTGACTTTCAAAATCAAGGGTCCTTCCTTCTTGCATTAGAACAACACCAATGCCATTTCCCGAGGCATCATATTCCACAATAAAGGTTTTTGTGAAGTCTGGTGAGGTCAATACAGGAGCTTTGCACATCGCCTCTTTAAGTTGTTCAAAGGATTGAATTGCCTCTGGAGTCCATGAAAATGAATCCTTCTTAGTTAATGTCGTTAAATGTAATACTATTCTTCCATATTTCCGAACAAACTTGCGGTAGTAACCTGTCAAACCCAAAAATCCTCTAATATTCTTCAATGTTTTGGGAATCAGTCAATCCATCATGGCTTTAATCTTATTAGGGTCTACCTTCACACCTTCATGAGATACAATATGACCGAAATACTCTACCTCCTTCACCCCAAAGAAACATTTGGATGGTTTGGAAAATAGTTGTTGCTCCTTTAGTAGTTGTAGCACCTTGTCAACATGTTGATCATGATCCTCCGAAGACTTGCTATAGATTAGTATATCATCAAAAAACACTAAAACAAATTTTCAAAGGAAGGGCTTGAAAATGGAATTCATCAACCCTTGGAATGTGGAAGGTGCATTCATAAGGCCAAAATACATGACCAAAAATTCATAATGGCCTTCATGAGTTCAAAATGCTATTTTTGGAATATTTGCTTCCTTCATTCTAATATGATGATACCCTAAACGGAGATTCAACTTTGTGAAGTAGATTTCTCCATGTAGTTCATCTAACAATTCATCAATGACAGGAATGGGAAACTTATCTTTAATAATGATCTTGTTGATCTCTCTATAATATGGACACATACACCATGAACCCTCTTTCTTGAGTACCATTATCACTGGTGCAAAGTAATAACTTTGGCTAGGTCTAATAATGCCAACCTTTAACATTTCTTCAACCATATGCTCAATTTCACTCTTCTGGGCATAAGGGTATCTGTAAGGCCTGATGTCAGGAGGAACACTCCCAAGAATTAGGTGAATATCATGATCATGATTTCGAGTGGGCGGAAGAACTCTGGGAATATCTTCAAATACTTTGGAATGCTTACCAATGATCCCTTTGAGATCTAGGGGAATAGATAGCTTAGATGTTTGAACATCTAGTGAGCATAGTTGTACAATTACACTCTGGTGCCCATTTTTCAATAATTTTTTCATGCCATTGGAGCTTATCACCTTATTGGGTTTCCCTATGATACCCCTTAACTCAATTTCCTTTCCTTCCAATGAAAATTTCATGAAAAGTTAATGAAAATTAAAAGCCATTGTTCCCAATGATTGTAACAATTGGACTCCTAGTATGACATCAACATCACCCATGTGTATAGAAATCATTGGACTATTGATTACATATTCCCCCATAGTAAGATTGATCTTATGGAATTTTCCTGAGAAATTGATAGTTCCTCCATTTGCAATAATTACTTGAAACTCTAGCGCTAGATATATAAAGCAATTGAGAGCTTTGGTTAATTTATAGTGAATTAAACTATGAGTACTATCGGAATCAATTAGGACTATTACCTTTTTATTTTTGATATATCCTTTGATCTTGAGGGTTTGAGGAGTGCTAATTCCATCCAATGCATTACATGATATCGTGGGAGTCAAATCTTAAGAAGAAATATCTTCTACGTTTTCATCTTGAGATGGTTCTTTTTCTTGTTCTTGTTCTTCTTCCTCTTCACAATATATGTAGAATAATTTCTTCTCACCACACTTATATCCCTTAATGTACTTGTTGCCACAATTAAAACATAAAACTTTTTCTTTTCTTTCCTCCAATTTTTGAGGTGTCAACCTTGTAGGTTGAGGTTTTTTAGAAGAAGGAACATTATTCTCTTGATAGATGTGAGGAGTGGTCCTTCTTGTAGCCATAGCCATATTTTTACTTTCAACATTTCTCACCACCCTGAATCCATTCTCCAATGATTTGTGTTCCTAAAGGAAAACCTCACGTTGAATGTTATCCTTTAAAGTTCCTATTAAAATATCAATTAGGTGCTCATCTAGAATATCTATTACTTGAAACTCTGGCGTTGGATATATAAAGCAATTAAGAGTTTTGGCTAATTTATAGTGAATTAAAATACGAGTACTATCAGAATCAATTAGGACTATTACCTTTTTCTTTTTGATATATCCTTTGATCTTGAGGGTTTGAGGAGTTCTAATTCTAGCCAATGCATTACATGATATCATGGGATTCAACTCTTCAAAAGAAATCTCTTCTATGTTTTCATCTTGAGATGGTTCTTTTTCTTTTCTTGTTCTTCTTCCTCTTCACAATCTATGTAGAATAATTTCTTCTCACCACACTCATGTCCCTTACTGTACTTGTTGTCACAATTAAAACATAAAACTTTTTCTTTTATTTCCTCCAATTGTTGAGGTGTCAACCTTGTAGGTTGAGGTGTTTTAGAGGAAGGAACATTATTCTCTCGATAGATGTTAGGAGTGGCCCTTCTTGTATCCATAACCACATTTTTACTTTTAACATTTCTCACCACCTTGAATCCATTCTCCAATGATTTGGGTTCCCAAAGGAAAACCTCATGTTGAATGTTTTCATTTAAAGTTCATATGAATATATCAATCATGTTCTCATCTGGAATATCTTTTACCTTTATATTCAATCTTTGTAAGTTCTCAATGTGCTCCACAACTGAACCCTTTTGCTTGAGATTTATCAATTGGCTAAAGAAGGTATTTCTCCTTGTATCTTCATAGTGTGCTATCATTTCTTCTGTGAAAATTGTTCAAGTGACAAGTGATTTGCGAGAACAAATCCATAGATACAACACAAATTGATTGGGTTATAAATATAAAGAAGCAATTCATACCTATTGTGTGTGTGTGTCACATCATGTAAGGAAAGCAGTTGGTCTTCAACCCAAAGTTGGATTTTCTCCAATCTTGATTCATATTCCTTGTGTCCTCATTGTGAATTTAATGGGATACATTTTCACTTTCAGGTGGCCTCTCTATTATGAAATTTTTTCAATCCTTCCATTATCTCCCTTTTTAAATCATCAATCTTAGTATCCATTATTACCTCCAACTTAGCTTCAATTGAATCCATCATCTCTTGTAGTTCATCTTTTGTTACCGTCTTCTTTTGTAAATCATTTATGTCCTTGCACATTTCTTCACCTTCATCAAGAGTCCAAGTAGCACTGTCTAAAGGCTTATTTGGTGTAGAAGTTCCCTTTTTTGGTGGCATGTTGGCCAAGTATCACGTTTAAACCTTGATTTTTAGGTGGTTCTGTTAGACGATATTTCTTCTACTGTATCTCCAAAATTTCAACCCTTCTGGGTTTGAAAATTTTGTTCTTTATTTCTATGATACATCTTCTCTACAATGCCATAAGTCTGATCAAAATTGGATGTGCCAAGTGGAATTTATGGTAAATTCCCCACACCTTGCTGATTTTTGTCCCTTCTAGGATAGCATACTTGTAAAGCGTTCCAAGAGCACAATATCTGATATTTGATTCTAAAAATTGCACCAAAAATATTGTTGTCTGTCCACCATCCAATGCAACTAGTCTCACTTAATTTGGATACTCACCGAAGAATATATCATTGTTTTACCTGGAACACTTGTTTGAGACTAGTTAACATGACTAGTCCGCTACCCTATCTTACACAGGGTGTATCTACAAAAGTAGGATGACCCAGAAGCTGAAATTTTTATCACATGGACCTTGATAATTTTTGTGAATATCCTCTGAGTTTCATGGTCTGAAACGTCATAAAAAAAATTATAGTGAAAATTTTGTGATGACTAAATTAAGGATGATTCTAGAACCCTATCTTACATAGGCTATATCTCCGAAAGTATAAGGCCTCGTGAGATGAAATTTGAACCCCAAGTACCTTGATCTGTCTACTAAATATTATGGAAGGATTTCCTTCTGAAACATTGTAGAAAAAAAATTATAGTGAAAATTCCAAGGTGTCTGAGATGCGGTAGTGAAACTCCAAGACCTTGAGCTCTGATACCAAATGTTAAGAACCAAATATCAAAATAACATAAAAATACCTTAGACTAAGTACTCAACGCCTTGAAAAAGAGAGAATTTCAGATAATAAGACTCTTCAAGGGGGCAACCTCCTTATACACCACATAAATTTACAAATACAAGATGATTCCAAATGAAAATATCTCATTGGTATATATAGGAGACTAGGAGGTACAATTACAACTAATGGACCCAAGCCGGCATAAATAAAATAACAATACTAATGTAATATGCCCCAATTAAGGGGTAATGTGCCACTATTTAGGGCTTAACACTACCACCCCTTTTAAACTATTTAGATTGCCAACACAATATTTCATTACATAATCTTTAGAATTTTGATCAAAAGGATTCCAAGACCTAACCACAAGACCTCTAAAATCCTAATCCATCAGCCAGTCATGATTAAATTTAAATGGGTGTTATAGCATCTACTGACACCACCATGTCCTAGATGCTCAATTGGTCATTACTCTCATCACTTGTTGTTATTTCGCACCCTAAAGCCTACTTAAAGAGACTTCTTAGCAATCCACATGCTCTTTAACCTCACAAAAGGAGCATGTACATGCCCTTATTGATCACAAAAGGTGTGTGTGGCTAAAAAGTGGACAAAAAAATATTAAATCCTTGAAAATCATGTGCTCATGAGATGGGTTTACAAAGTCCGTACACCTATACCCTCCTAAAACCCATTCCAAACTACCTCAACCAAGTTAGAATGATATAAAAAGAGGTCTAATATGGAAAGAAAGACTAAGCACTAGTACACTAGCAGAGCTATCATGCTGGAATCCTTGCACTAGAGAAATCATAGGTGTTTGTTTTGTTGAGATTTTATGACTTTCTATCCTCAAAAAACCCTTGTTTTCTAAGTCATTTCTCCTTTTCTTGCATTTTAGGCCTTAAACTTTCTAGTTTTTCTCAACCTTTTCCATGAAGAAGATTCATCCAGGAGTAGTCTTGAGTGGCATAAGGATGAAGGAACCCGAATGATGGTTATAGAAGGTGGCGACAACAAGACATTGGGTATAAAATTGTATATTGTTGGTTTCATAAATAAAAAGGAAGATATCTCTTCTTTCCTTCCCCCAAATTTAGTATTCTTCTTCAGTAGTTGATCTCAATTTGTGTTTGGCTATGGAACTAAATATCCTAATTAGTTAGTTAGGTTTAGTTATTTCACTCTTGCTTTCATTTTTATCTATTGGTTTGAGGAAGGTTGTTGCCTCCTTCTGTGCAGGTTTTGGAAATTAGATTGGATTGAGGACAAGTGGAGAGGGATCAACATGTGGGATTCATCTTCAAGAAATCGTCAATACCATGCATGTCTTCCCTCTAACCGAAAGTCAGTTACGACAAGTAGTTAAAGACTAATTTTAGAGAAAGAAGTATGATGTTCTCTGAATTGATTTGTTATATTCCACCCTAGCTATTAGAATAATTTTGTTCACAACAGAACTGACGAATCCACTTGGGTGAACTCCTTGATTTCTACTCATTAGGGTTTCCTTTATTTTCTTTTTGGATTTTCTTAGGGTTATTTAATAGTTCTTGTTGAATTTACCTTGCTTGCATTGCTATAGGGTAGTTTTCAAGGGATTTTTTAGGGGTTTTGTTAATCTTTTTTCCCAAAACCGAGGGAGTATGTTTGTTTCCTTCACTAATAGGGTGTGAACATGCTAGTTTATCTAAATATAGGTGTATGTACAAGAAAGTTACACTCACAGGAAGTGCACGTACCTCCTAGGACTCAAAATTTCACACTTTTTTCCTTTTTTCTCTTCCTTTTTCTAGTGTTTTTGTTGTTCTAAGGGTTTAGGGTCTAGGACTCAATCCTATGTTCCCTAACCATATGCAGAAGCCTAAACGATGATTGTTCCCCTCATTTATCAAATGCGAAGTGATATCCATAGTTATATTTTCTAGAAAACTTTGCCTAGGTGATTGCAAGTGGGAAGTGCTTGTGGTATCCGAGATAGATGTAGAATTTCCATCTCAACTCCCTTGGAGGGTTCCCGTTTTCACAAGGGTACTTTCATCTTGGGTGATTGTTACGTGATGGTTATCATAACTGTCTTCCTCACCTTCGTTAGCTAGTATTGAGCCTTAATCATCCCAAGCCAACTTCCGGAAGGATCCTTGATCGACTCTTCATTGTCTTGGATCCAGTTCCTAACCACCTATCAACCAATTTATATATGTCTTGTTTATTACAAAGTTGACATATCTAAACAATGTTAATTTAATTATCAACTTGGGTTTGTATTCACTTGTGAAATATTGGGCACCATATATGCAAAATTAGATCCCTTATAATGTCTACTTAATATGCTTAACGCTAATAGAACAAACTTATTCTACATGCAATATAAATGTCTACTTTATTCTATCTTATTGTGAATAAAATAGAGTTATTCTAAATTCTTGAAAAATGAGTTGAAAACATAATTTTAACTAATAATGAAAAGTTGGAAAAATCAACTTACAACTACTACAAATCCATTACTTAATTATAATCTATTATATCCACAAGTGTTGCAACAACATATTGCAGTTAAGTGTTTAATCTTCAAAATATGAATCCTTTTACTACATTAATATGTTTTGGTATACTTCGAAATACAACTCAATACATGATTGTTTAATTGGTAAGTTGGTAAACTGAAATATAAACATTTCACACCACACTGGAAACTAAAGATAAATTATCACACAATGAATCAAATAGAAATACTCTTTAAAACAAAAATGAAAACAATAAAAATAGAAATGAATGGCGTTATACCAGAACATGGGGCCCTACCTCTTCCAGAATACATAGTTGAAAGTCAACTACAGAGCCTAGAGAATTATATCCATGCCAAGACTACACTTGGAAATGTATTTCATTAATATGAAAATGAAATTGTTATTACATCATAGAAAACTAACCAATGATGCATTAGGTTATTTCCTCTAAGCATCCCCTGAGATGAATGATTTCTCTTATATAATAGTTTTTCTAACAAATCCCTTGACGAGATACATTCAAATAATGTTTGTTTCCCAACCGCTAAAATAAAATACAAGAAAATAATGAAGCCGTAATTTTTTGCCACAAAGTTGGGTAGATTTTGTTTCAAATTTAGAAAAACACTCTTGCAGATGATTTCCAAGGAGAAATGGGTTTGGGGAAAACTAGAATATCTTATTTTTTACTCATCATACGGGTTGTAGATGTCAAAATGTTTTTGAGACACATGGATTTTTGTTTTTTTATATGTGGCGCATAGAAATTTTCCCTTCAATAATTAAAAATGAAGTTGTCATCTACAACTGTTATTTCATTGATAAATCTTCACAAAATATGGAACCTTTGTTGAAAAATCTCATACAAGTGTTGGAATCTCGTTGGGAAATTTGCACACTATCTGAAGTTATTGAAGTCTCATACTACTGTTGCATGACAGCTGGAACTCAGACTGGCTAAGCTAACTCACGATATGATGTCTTGTTGAAATTCAGACTTGATTTATTTTGATGACTTCATAGAGTGTGTTTGCTTGTCATCTGGAGGATGATGAACCATATACTCAAATTATGGAATGTTCCCAAATTGCTCATCTTGACTTTTATGCTGCTCTCTATTGGAGGTTTGAATGACTACTACAATCTTTCTAATATCTTGAAGCCAACATAGTTAGACAATTAATTCTTTGAAATATTAAACTATCAAAAACTAAACTAAGAAAATATTAATAAATTAATTCATTTTACCTTAATTCCTCCTCTTTAATTGTACTATGTATAAGGTATGAAAAAGTGATAATAGATGTCTATTTTTGGCAAAAATAGTGAAGGAAATATAAGAAAAATGACTATTTATCAATAAAAGATGATGCCAAATTAGTGAACCAACATATCCCCACATTGAGGATGTTGCATGTCCCTTGTGCAACCAATCTTACAAAGCTTCAGGGAGTCTGGCATGAACATGGCTCTAGTTATAATCCAAGTGTCCAAATCATGTGTCCTCATAATACCTTGCATCTTTTAATCTAAACCCAAGCAACTATCTCATTAACTTCATTCCATTTTTAAATAGTACTGATTTCTTCACAATTTGCAGTAGTTGATCTCTGATTTTGTCCCATTATCTAAAAATGGAGAGTACGTTAGCAAAATCAGAAAAATTATGAATTTCATAGTGTTTTCTTGATGTTAAACTTTCAATCCTTGTCCTTGTCCATTGCTCTTGTAAAAACATAGAATAAATACATCAGGTATCTCTACAAGAGAATGCTTGTAGAGCTAACCCACATTCCCATTGAAGTTCACATTTTTTAATTTTCAATTGGAGATAAGTATGTTCCAATTTTACTCTCCATTTTTTTTCTTTGTTTACATATTATGAAAAGTATGTTCCAATTTTACTCTCCATTTTTTTTCTTTGTTTACATATTAGGAAAACCATGTTTCTTGCATTTTCTGAATTTCATACTTACATTATTGCTTGTAATTATGCGCAAATAAAAAATTCCATCCTTACCTTTCCATTGTTGAAGATTAACTTGTATAGAAGAAAGAAAAAATATATTATGAAGAGAAGTTTTTTGTTCTACAACATCTAACAAAGTATCCATATTAGATCGTGCAACAATCTTTCTATTATGTTTTTTTCACAATCTGCCTTGTTTCTTTAATACCTTATTCTGAATCTTGAATTGTTCATATATGTCTCTCAACTAACTATTTCAGCTTTTAAACTTTTTTTTTCAAGATTAATTTTTTTAATAAATTAAAAGATTCAACAAGGGTTGTCTTTGTTAATTCCTAGCTCTTGAAATATTCCATTGTTTTTAACTTCATGTTGGTCATCTCTTCATCTTGAATATTTTCCTTCTTATGTGGATACATAGAAATTACTAACTGAATATCTTCACTTTCTTATTCATTACGCTTCTGAAAATTGAACCAACTTGAAACCCCTTTTTGTTGAACAAACATATTCTGGTTCAAAGCGGTCAACTCCTCCTCCCATGGCTTTAATTATTTATCAGGACCACAAGGAAAGATGTAGGTTTTCTTTTTTCAAATACTTCATCAGATTGTTAACTAGGGTTTGAAACAAGTGTGGAATAGTGAATGGAGAGAATGTGGAATGGTGAAAATTTGAATTATGAAAATGGGTCATAAAATAGAGTATGGTAAGGATAACATGGTTATAAAATTTAGGCATGGTTAATTTAAACAAGGAGTTATAAGAATAAAATACAATTGTAATATAAAATGTTTTCAAAATTTATTTTCATAAAAATAAAACAAAAAAGATTACCTCCTTCACCAATTTGATCTTGTATCATCTTACCACATTGATCCAGAATTTACTCAAGAGGAAGTGTTTGCTTCAGATCTGAAATATTTTATACCTCTACAAATAATCTGGTCCTTTAAGCTGTGAATATAAACATTAATATAGATTTTTCAGAGTAAATAAAATTCGTGTAGCCACTGATCATTCTTGTAGTAGATACTGGGTTCTGTACAAATTCCATTTTCCTAAACATCCTGTAGCATATTGTAAACTTTTATTCATGTAGTAACTGCAAATTTTTAATCCTGTAGCAAGCTACAAAATTTTGCAAAACTTGTAGCACTGTGAATCTAATGGAAAATTACAAAATTATTCAAATTGTAGAACTTGTAGCAAGAGTAATATCCATAGTTGACCAAAAAAAAACTTGTGATAGATTGGTAGCATAAGAGCTCATGTAAACATTTTTTCCATTGAAAGTGCAAAGGAAATTTATTTACTACAAACCTTGTCTGTCAACAAATTGGTTTTCAAACAATATTTTTCCAACTGTGCCTAGAGGGTTTTCACAGTCATAGTTTTTAATGCCCAAGGACAAATTGGTTTTCAAACAATATTTTTCCAACTGTGCCTAGAGGGTTTTCACAGTAATGCCCAAGGAATGTCCGACAAGAATTGGTTTTCAAGCATTCCACGGTATGATGGTGCTTGAAACAAGTTGCCACCATTTTTTTTTTTTTTTTTTTGGNGATGGTGCTTGAAACAAGTTGCCACCATTTTTTTTTATTTTTTTTTGAGAAAAATATGATGGCCAAGTAGCTCATTGGTGTAAGTGGGATGAGTTACTTTATTGACTGGGTCAGGAGTGAGTGAAGAAGGAAGTTATGGAGGAAAGGAGAGGGTTGAAGTTTGGATTAGTAGTGGTTACATGAATGAAGTCATGAGGAAAATTTTGTTCCTTCAATCTCAATCACATAAGCAAAGTAAATTGTGTTTGACTTCAACAAGAGAAAAAATGCATTATCATAGCATAATTCTGCTGCAATAGAGAATATTAGGTCTTTTTAAGGATTCTTTTCTGACAATGGTACTTCTGATGAATAGTTCTAAAGAATATCGATGATGGATAAATGCCTCTTTTGCTTACATAGTAATGTTTCTCGACTTTTGTAGCAGTTGTCTTAATTTTTATAGCATTACCTTGATTTTTGCAACACTTGTCCTTATTTGATATTCAAATCAAATTTTTAATCTGTCTTGTAATCTATAACATTGCCTTGATTTTTGCAACACTTGTCTTGATTTGATATTCAAATCAAATTTTTTTAATGTGTCTTGTAATCTATCCAATTATTGTTTAGATATCTTGGTGATATACTCTTTGAATAAAAGTTTGTCTTCAAAAATCACTTTTTCATGGATTGACCTACTTAATCCTCTCGTGACTTGCAAAAACTAGTACTTATCTAAAAAAAAATGTGAGATCATGAAAGAAGAGAGGTGTAATGAATTTATTCTCTCAGAAAATTGAAAATAGCACATATAAACCAAATCGAAAAAGACGCATTTAAACATTTTTCATTTTTACTTGTTGAGTGGTGGCTACCTAGACTACGTGGTAGTGTTATACTGATAACTTTTTCATTTGGTGTCTCATTGAAATGGTTCCAAATGAACTTTTAAGTGAATTACTAAGGCTATATTCAGTAGAAACATGTTTTTAAATTGAATTGAACTCATATATCAAATTTGATGAGGAAAAACCTACAGGGCAGAGCTCTTTTGATTTTTTAGGTTAGACCAACAATGATTGCTTTTAGTACAACTTTTTCATCTGAAGTTAGATCAACATGATTCTTGTGGGAGATGAAACTATATTCATTTATATCTCCCATAGAAACAAGTTTTATAAATACTTTGAATTGATATCCCAAAATTGCTAATGAACAGTCTAGAATGCATTTTTTTAACAGTGCAGTTTTTAGGACAGGTGGTTACTAATTTGGGCATAACTTTTTTCATTCGACATTGAAATAAAGTAATTCAAATTGGGATGTAAACCAAATTCTGAGGGTTATCTACCTTAAAAACAGGTTTTTAAAATTCCATCATTTGGTCACGTTGAGATCAATTCCCGCGTCTGAAATTTCCTGCCCCTTTTTTGTTTTCCCAACTTCTTTTCACCCCTTCTTTCCCCTCTTCTATGCTTACCCTTTTTCCCCTTTTCCTTTTTTCCCTTCTATTATACCTTTCTAGTTCTATAATTAGTCGTTTTTCAGAAAGGCGGGTTCCCGGGTTGGTGGACTCTTGAATCCTCATCTCCAACCCGCATTCTCACATATCAAGTCCGCCTGACCGCCACATTATCCCATACTTATCCGTTTATGTGATTGTGGGTTATTGGGTTGGTGGGGTCGAACTCTCATATCCCATGTTTCGTGATACACATTTTTCATCCAAAAGATCCGCAATCTACATTTTTATTCCTGGACTCCCCGAGCTTCCAAGCATCTCATTTCTCCTATGATGAGTCCGTCTGACCGCCTCACAACACTTAGCCATTTTTGGATCTTCTCCATTCACGGGTTGGCAGGTTCCTGGGTTGGAGGATTCATAAAAGTCTCAAATCTTATTTCACTCCTTTCCGTCCCCGCCACATTCACGCTTTTCCCAATGCACATTTAGTATGGTTTAATGTTAATAAATCATTATGTAGGTCCCGTAAAGATTGTCATTAATAGGCGAAGGGCTCGAGGAACTTCCAAATTAAACCACATTAAAGCATGATTTGCATAAGATTATATATTATCTCTCAAGCGCCCGTTTCTAATATTATCTGGATAAAAAAGAATGCTCTTGTCAACTTATGGCAACAACATCTTGACAACAGTAATGTGGAGATACCTTAAACATTTTTAGACGATAAGATCAAAATTTTCAGTGGTCTAGAGCATACTCTTATTATTCATCCCCTTCTGCTAAGAAGGAAGTAATTTGGATGTCCGGAATTGTGCGCGCAGGTTGTGTCCTGGAAGTTTTTGACTGCAAGGAATTGGTTTCCTGGTGCGCCGAGAAATATACACCAAGCCAACAAATAATTCCACTCTAGGACCATTCTCCTGTTATTCTTTCACCTCAAGTATTCCGTAATATGCTGAGACTCCTAGAGCCAACGCTCACCTTCAAAGATGAAGATTGCAAAGAATTTTTGAAAAAACAAGAAAACTACCTAGATCTCTTACCAAAATTCTTGGACAATCCTGCTGCCATCTCAGAGGATATTATCAAACTGCAGGTTATCTTGTTCAAAAACTCGTTTCAGGAAATTTTATGGTTATTTACCAAAATTACGGGCCAAGAAAATACCGCTAGCATTTCCCGTATGATTCTTTACATATTATATTTTACCATCAAGGAGCGACCATCATAGTAAGTTTACGCTGATCACATTCTTCTTTATTTATCAAGTATTTCATCCATTTATTCCACCTATTTCACTAGAAAGGTTTAACCGAAGACTCATAACTCCTTTGTTCTTCTTATTAGGTCTTGTTGATCTTTCCACCACCCACCGTCCTCTTTTTAAAAGACAATTTCTTGTATTTATTTTCTTAATGGTCCGCGGGATCCCCAATCCCAGTCTTTAAGACAAACACCTTTACAATTTCAAGAATATGTAATAAACTATATATTTTTGGAAATTTCATGAGAACTACTTCAGGAACAATCTTGACCGTGCTTTGTAACCCTGTTTTCAGAATCTAAAGTATTTGAGGTTGACCTATCATTATCTTTATTTGATTTTCCCACGTATCCCCTCTGTTAAAGTTCTCTTGTGCATGTGGATCATTTTCTTTTATCTTATGTGATAAAAAATCTACATCTTAAACTATGATGGATGCGAGGAAAAAAAAATTATTTGCTTTAAATGTGTGAATGTGTTCGGTTCCTGGTCCTTTCTCAAGAAATTTCCTTTTAAAGAAAACAAAATAATTTTCCCCTTTATTTTATTGTAATGTTTCTGTTTCTTTGAATTACTGCGACGAACTTTTGTCAAGTCCAACATTTTGAATATTTAAAATATCAAGAAAATCCAAAGAGGAGTACCACCTCTATAAAAACATAGGGGGATTCACATACTCGTGAGGTTGTTGTTTCAGTCCTAATGGATTCAAGCCTCACCATTTTTGGCGACCATACTGGGGAACATGAACTAAAAATTTGGAACTTGACCCAACATTTTTGGAAGAATATATGACTTTACCCAGGGTAATCAACCCCATTTGGAAATTGGATTGAGTAATCAACGAAGAATTTTACATGAGTTATACAACTTAGTAATATCAATGACCTAGACCCATGAAGATTTAGAAATTTCGTGTCAAACCTTGGTCCAAGAAGAAGAAAGAGAAATCCTCTAGAGACAGAGGAGAGAATAACGACAAGACCGAAGAAATCAAAGACTAGCTAGAGAAACACAAGAAGAAGGTCTAAATTGAAGTTGGGTGAATACAAGGGACCCATTACCAGAAGTAAAAATAGGAAACTCTTTTCCTATAGAAGTGAAAATCTTATTCCTAGAATCTCTCCAGACATGGCGACGAGAGACGAACAACCCCATGGTGAGCATCATGAGGAGAGACAAGGAGGTGGAAGAGATGTTGCGAGAAATCAAGGAATCCCAGGATTTGAAAATAGATGGAGGGAAAGAGATTCCCCTCTTAATATTATAGGTGAGAAACATCAGCTCCCTATTCTCCCTAAGGGCACCTTAAAGGAATTTTCTGGAGACAAAGCAATCGATGCAAAGAGGCGTCTACACTTATTTCTTGATGTTTGTGATTTTCACCGTGTTGAATATGAAGATGTCATGGTAAGGTTGTTTCTTCAAACCTTATCAGAAAGAGCATATGAATGGTATACTACGTTGCCCAGTAAATCCATTTTCTCATTTAATGACCTCGAAGCTATGTTCCTAACTATGTTTTCCCCTCCATTTGCTTACCATACCCTCCTCACCGATTTCAACCAAATTGGGTTTTGGAAGAATGAAAGGATACAAGATTTTAATCTTAGGTTCAATAATACCTTGAGTAGAATCCCAGAAGATAAAATGCCAAATGACCCGATCATTCTCAGTTGTTATAAGAATGAAATGCCCCCAAATGTAAAATATGCCATCAGAACATCTCAAATGGATAATTTGGAGGAAGAAATGACTAAAGATATTGAGATGGAAGAAATTATGATTGAAACGGGTGTCAACCTTGGTATTATACCAGGAAGAGTACAAAGGAAGCCGGGGGGAGTAAGTATTGATAATCAAGAAGATTCCAACTCAAGAAAAACAAGGAATAAAAGCCTCGAGTGGCTCAGAGTCAAATATAGGGAGGAGTATTTTTCAAGGGGACCATACATGACATGAAGGTTGACCCTGTGGCAGCGTAGGAAACTAAGAAAAGAATGGAAATTGCACAGATGAATAGAACCATCAAACAAATGCAAAACGAGATAACCAGACTAAGAAGGGGAGACAATTACATGCCAAACCCAAGAATGCCAATCCCTGAGCAAAGGAGGAACCCTCCCCCTGAAAATAGAGTGAGGTTTGAGAACACAAATAACCCACAGAGACCAAGGGTTCCCAAACAACCTACTCCAAACACAGTTGTTCTGGATGATGTCTATGACGAGAAATTAATTGAGACAGAAAATTATTACTTACCTGATGAAAGCTCTGGAACTGTGAAAATGGACGGATGTGAGACATCCATGTATATATTTGGATAGGGTGACAACGATCCCAACTTGCCAGAAAATGTCGCCCAGACGAGAGGATTTGTAAATAGATCCAAGAATAAAGGCGACTCTGATAAGGAAAAAGAAAAATAAAAGGAAAAAGAAAAAGACAAATTAAAAAGTGTCAAATGAGAAAGTGACGTATGGAAATAGAACTAAAAGGAAACACCTGGTGTCAAGCTCCACTCAAATGACATATAATGTCATGGAGGACCTAAGTAAATTGAGGATAACTTTTCCCTTTACGGAAGTGGTGAATATTCCCCAGCAAAGACAAAATATTTTGAAGTTATTGGATGATCCATATGAAAGAGTTGAATCTTTCATTACCAATCCAAAACAAAGCCAGAGCCCGACAACTACCAAGATGAAGGGTAAAATTCCTCCCTTCTATATCGTGATTGAAAATCATGATGTTGCACTACATAATTGTTTATTTGACACTGGTGTGACAAATAATATAGTGCCACTTGCGGTCATGGAGGCATTGGGCATGAGTTGCACTAAGTATTATGAAAGCGGTGAAAGTATATATGCAATTGATTTTAGAAACATGCCAGCATACGAAGAAATCAAGGATTTTAATGCTTGGATTACAACAACCCCCCATATCATTACAGTTTTAACTATTATTGTGGTAGACCTTCCTCCAACATACGGAGTTGTGCTGGGAAGAGACTGGACATCCATGATCGGTGGATATATAATGAATGATGAAAGTTGTATGATGCTACCAGGAAAATAGGGAGTGATGATTAAATTACGCCGTGAACCTATAAAACCCTTCGATTTCAATAAGAAGGACAATGAATTGATGGAATATTATGTAGATGTCGGGATTGGAAACTATGTTATCCTAGACATGGATCACAACGAAAGCCTAGAGAAAGTTCATGGTGTGGGGAATCAAGAGTGTTTGTTTCAAGGCTACTGGAGGATGTCATTCAATGGAGCATGTTAAAAATCTAGGAACAAAGTTGGAATTGTTCTTTTGAGTCCAAGTAATACTATGCATCCCCGTGTTGTAAGACTGGAGTTTTCATGCACAAATAACGAGGCAGAAGATAAATCCTTGATTGAGGGGATGATCCTTGCACAGGAAATTAAAATAGAAAATCTTGTTGTAACTGGAGACTCAGAGTTGGTCATTAATCAGGTTACCCAGAGGTATAAAATAAAAAAAGAAAGACTTAAGTTGTATTTCAAAAGAGTTGATGAGTTTATGGAATCTTTCAGTTCCTTCAACATTTATTTCATTCCAAGAGACAACAATCACAAGGATGATTCACTAGACTTGGTGGCTTCATTATCAAACCCAGACAATGTCCAAAGAAAAACGTATTTCCAGGTAGAAAGAGATTTTCGACCATCCATACCCGATTACGTCGAGTACTTGCAAGTTTTGAGAACGATGAACAACTGGATTTTTTTTTTGTTAAATAATGATGATGATGAAGATGATAGCTTGTCTGCCGTCCCAAAATATTGTATACAATATGAATCTGTTTTTACGAAAGACGATGATGCCAAGAATCTCCTTGAAGAAGTTTTAGTTTGAAAAGTGCAAGAAACGAGAAAAGTCAATATTGGAACTTCCAAATCCCTGAAATACATCAACTTGGGAGTTGATTGCACCACTGAAGAGGTTGACCAATATATTTCCTTATTTAAGGAATATATTAATGTGTTTGCTTGGACCTATGATGATTTGAAAGCTTATGATAAAACTATATTTCAACATGTCATTCCTTTGAGGGAAGAAGCGAAACAAGTGAAACAAAAAATAAGGATGATGAATCCCAAGATGAAACCTCTGGTAAAAAATGAATTGGAGAAGTTCAAGAAGGTAGGGATAATTTATCCCATCAGACATTCAGACTGGATTTCAAATCCAGTGATTGTAAGAAAAAAGACCAGGGAAATCCAAATGTGTGTTGACTTCACAGACCTGTTGATGGGTCTTAAATCCCTTTAGTTCAATAGTAGGAACCAAACCCACCACCAAGGCCCAATTAGAATTTGCAGCATTTAATAGTGGAATGGTTCTCCAGATCTTGCGATCCGGCCAAGTAATCAATGGGCTTTACATTTTCTTGCGAAGGCGTCTCCTTCAGTTGGGACTTTCTCTTTTTGTATTTTCTCTTAGGTGGGACTAAATTAAGATTGTAAGCTAGTATAAACCAACTTGGAAACAAAATAGAATTAAGTTTAACTACTAGAGAAAAGGTTGAGCTTAGGATAAACCGCTACTCAAGCATGCAGATGACAATTATATACCACATGCCGAGTAATAATATGTTAACTATGTGAGCATCCAATTACTATCTGAGATACTAATTATCATAAAGAAAACACATATGCGATAAAACAAAGGCAAGCAAAATAATCCACCTACTTAATCATCCATCACATGATAACACAACAATTCATCTTAATCATTAAAGAAAAGAACAACAAAACATTGCACTAGTTAACTTGACAATAGATTTAAATGCTCTTACTCATTACAACATCATTCATGAGACGAGATAGGAAATAGTTCTTCTCCACGTCCAATCACACATGCATTTGATGAAAATAACTTTGTCTTTGGTCCAGAAAGAATTCTCAATTAAAGCTAGCTCGGAAATAGTTCTTAACAAACCAAAAAAAAGAGTTTCTTGCATCAACCATCGACCTCTAACTAATTGGTCGATGTCCTTATTTATAACATAAAATTCAACTGAAAATAATGGCTGCGTGTAGTTTAAACAAAACAAAATTTTCCATGTGGCGTCCTCTTCTAACAGTTTCTTTAACAGTCAACTCAAGATATCACTTGAAAGGTGACTTTTCTCATACTCCGACCAACTGATGAACAACTCCTCGCAGGTTTGGTCCCATGGAAATCTGTGTTGTTCCATTGGAGTTGCTTAAATTCCTCCGACCTCCATCGCATGCACCTGGTACTTCACTAGACCGATGTTTAACTGTTGTAGCACAACCCGAGCTATAATCAGATGTTCCATAAATCGTTTCACTTGTCCAGGTGCGGTGTCGGTCACCTTCGCTAGCTCTTCGACCCATAATGAATCTTGCTTGGTATGTGATTCGACTATGTCGCACAAGTCGACGAAGTCGTCGGGGGTGCCAAACTCGGGGAGTCCGATATCCTTCATTTCTTTGTTGATTTTATCCCAATGTTTCACGCATTTGGCCCACTGCTCTTGAATTGCCCAGTGTGATTCCTGAGACATATTATCCCAATACTCAACTAACCACTTCATGCGATCAAGATTGCTTTTTCCCAACATTCAGATGGCCTGTTCTTGATCTCGGCCTTGTTGGACTGCATCAATGTATTTGATTCTCTCTACAGCTTGTTGCGCCCTTTCATACCACCGCTCCATATCCTTGCACTTCACGAGTGTCATGAGAGTGTCTTCCTAGAGATTGACTATCTTTGCAGTAAAAGGTGTCGCACGTGTGTGAACTTGTTGTAAGCCTCTTCGAACTCGCTTCTCAGGTATACCGCGGTTTGAGTGGTGCCCTGATAATATTCATCCAGGTGGCGTAAATGTTCTAGTTCCTTCAGGGTAGTGGCCAGCTCCTTCTCATCTCTTCTAGATCTGTCTAGGGTGGCATCCGAGATCGCTCTCCCTACGCTGATAAGTTTGGATGTTCTAGCATTTTCTGTGTTGATCAACTCTTCCTCTGTAGTGGTGAGGATGGAGTGGTCCAATGTAATCCTCCTTTTCTTGGTGGTCCGTTGGACAATAGCTTTTCTCTTTTGATCATAAGCGATCACATATATATCGGCTAATTCGTCCATAGGTTCAGGGATCTACTGATCACCCCATGTGAGTGTGTCTCCTAGACTTCCAGTGGTGTATATTTGCTCAATATAAGGTTCTTGAACTTCCTTGTTGCGCTCTGAAGGCCCGAACTCTTCCTTTCGCTTGTCAGGGATCTGAGTATCGAGCGAAATAGAGGTGTTGGGAGTAGATTCGATACTTACTTGTGCATCGACCATCGAAACAATGATTTCCTTTTGTGGGGATCCTTCCTCTGGCTCGTCCAGTTTTGACTTGTCCTTCAGACTGTCTGCTCGGGTCTTCAGTGCATCAGGCCTCGTTGTGTCAGGAACACTTTCGAATTTTATTTCCTTTTATGGGACCTTCTGGGTTTGGACCCTGGGATCAAGAGAATAAGTCTTCTCAGGTCCCTTTTCTTCTTGGACATGCACATGGGTCACGAGAGATGCCTCCAGGCTCTCATCATCACTATATATATTTATAAACTCACTCAAAGGATTAGGCATGCTTGTTTCCACTGATACCTGACCCATCTCTGGTTGAGTCATCACACCTGTCATTGATCCGACCAGTGGAATTGTGGATTCAGGGTCATCTGACTCGTTGATGTTATCAAGGTTTATGAAATCACGGTCGTTTGGCCCCGCTGGGATTTCTTCTAGACTATTGGTTGGAAGCCTTAACATCCTGATGAGGTCTAGGTTATCCCGCATCTTATTCATCATCTGTTGGGCCTATTGATACATGATTTCCCCTCTCTCCAGCGCATCCTGAGCCTCGAGGAAATTCTTGTCCTGTACCGGAGTTACCTGGGAATCTCTACTATTTTGGTGGCTTCCTGGGGAGCTTCCAATGCTTCGACTGATTCAGATGCTATCCTTTCTTCTCTGGCCCTGAGGACCTCTTGAGCCGATTGTTCCAGGATTGTTTCTTGCTCATCCAAACTCATGGCCTTGAACCTGGTTGCCTTAGGGTAAGACATCCTTGCCACCACCTCATCCCAGTTTTGAGCATTTTCGGTGAAGATCTCATCTTCAAACCTGTCATGGGTGTATGTCCATCATGAATATACTAGTGATGAGTGATTCAAGACTAAACATTTTGTGTCATGCTTGCGAAAGCAACCAGTCTGGAATCATAACTCCAATCGATTCAACCCTTCCTGTTTGGCTTGGGCAATCTCTTTTACCATGTAGAAACCTATATGGAATCCATAAGGTATGAACACCCACTTACTATCTTTTACTAGAGTAGCATTATAACCTTTCAGGATGGTCTAGTAACAGATTTCTCCGATTACTAGTCGATCGGGGACATACACATGTAACAGATTGGGTGCTCTGGTGGCGTCGAAAACCTTGATGTAGGTATCACGCTCATATAGATACTAGTAGCCAACTTTCGATACAATATTTTTAGCTGCATCCGATAGACTTGGGCACTCTTTCTTGAACAACAAGGAATAAATATGTGCGGTGAACTGATCGCAGATGAGAGAGTGGGATTTCTTGTACCTGTTCTCCCACAAGATGCTGAAATATACATGGACTGGGAGTTCTAATGTGTGCCAGCTCAAGTTCATTCTGGAAAAGATATTTCTGCCACAAATGACGTCCAATAGATAAGAATCCATATAGAAGGATGGGGTTTCTCCCTCTTTCGGTGTTTGATCCTGTCGTATGCAAGTGCTTGGTTGTTTGGAGATGATGGCACCCCAGTTAAAACCTATTCCAGAAATGGATACCGTATAAGCTAGATGCATCCAAGCCTCTAAAAACCTGAAGCAGTCTTTCTCGCCATGCAATAGATAGAGGAGGGCCATTAGATAGATGTACGACTCCCTTAGGTTGGCCCTCGGGTACCAGCCAGAGGTCTGATGGGTGAAATTTTTATCCTCTCTCCACCACGAAGACATCACTTTGTCGATATCGTGTTTCTCATAGAAACTGACAACAAAATTGGTGTTTAGTCGTTCTTCCAGCTCTTTGAACTTGTAGTAATTTCTCACTTCCACTGGAAGGAAAACCCCGACACACCCGCCATCGTCGTCATTAATCAAGAATCTTTGTGGGTCAATGTGATCGATAAGCCACTTTAGGAGTTCTATGCAGGGGAATACCGGAGTCCTGCTTGCTACCATGTGTAGATACGCCTTTTGAACATTCAGGAGGACTTCATCGTCGAGTTTTCTTGTATCGGGATCGCTGTGTGGGGTATATTCGGGGAATTCCTCCCGCTTGATTTTCTTGAAAATCTCTTCCCAGTGCGGGAATACTGTCTTGGTCCTGATGTTCACCTCTTTGTCTCCAAAGGCTGGAGGCTGAGAGAAAACCTCCTTGGTGGATGTCTTGATGATGGGCACTAGTTTTGGAGCAAAGTCTAGTTGTTTTGTGACCGCTGGTGAAGAGCCTTCTCCTACCTCTGGTTCCTTTAGCTTTGGCGCTCTCAGATATTTCCTGGTGGTAGGTTTCTTCGGAGGCATTGTCCCTGTAACCAAAAACGATCCTTTAGGCATGTGTACAGGATAACATTGGATGAAAACGTATGAAATGAAGCATAAAACACCCATAGACTGGTACATACCTGTAGCGCTTGCTAACTGTTGTTTAATACTCACTAGACCTTGGAATCTTTCCTAGGATTGCTCGTCTTTCTCCTATGGATGTTCCGAACTTCTTTGCGCACATAACAATCTTGTTTACAATGACTCAAAAGGATTTAACGAGAGAGATTCTACCAGTTGTATCAATCAATTAATTCGAGTGATGAGTGAAATTCAAAAGAACCTACTGTTGAATATTTGCAAATAAATTCTACATGAGTTAATGGCGGGGGTGCGGAGGGTGATGCACTATATCGACACGTTCAAACGATCCTTTTTTATTTGTGCACGAATTAGCAACTAATGCAGGATTTTGGAATTAATTAGTTCTTTAAATCCTTCAGATCCATTGTATCTTAGAGCTAAAATGTCCCATCGTGTTGCTTTCTTAGTGGGCAGATCGGGAATCGGCAATATCCCTTTGTATGTTCCCGTTGGCATCTTCTAGAGAAAACCTCTGATGCCAACTAATTTCGTCGTAGAATGTTGACGTGGAAAAACTGATTTGGGGTGCGACGTGGGTCTCAGGAGCTAGTAACGACTCAGGAAAAACTAGATCGTATGTCTAACTACTTGGGAAACGACAGGTGGCAAAAGAGGGCATGTGGTTTGGCCATATATCTCATTTGGAGTCGGGTCTTTCGACAGGAGATGTGTATTAAAATAAACCTGGGATTTCTGAGGCTGAAAGGTATCGAGGTTCAACAATTGGGGATTGACTTATCACGTCCTCTGCAGGCTATCCTTCTAAAACTCGTCGATGCCGAAGTTATCGGGGATCGACCTTCAGAGATATTTCCATAGCATCGTTTCCTTGTGGGTTACGTCCTTGAAATATCCCGATACCAAAAGAATTTTGGAAGTCGACGATCGATGACATTATTTCATTCTTTGTTTGACACTTTCTCTTTTCACCTTTTACCGATGCCGAAAGGTATTGGTCATCGGTGATATCCTTGAGTGACGCTTGTCATGGAAGAACAACTTCTGTTTTCCAACATCGACGAAGATCGGTGCTCGGCGAATTCGGTTCTCTTGAGTTGTCTCCTTTCATGCTTAATCCTTTCTGATGTTGAATTTATTAAGCGCGTCGGGGAGAAGTCTTGACTGTTGATTATTTAATTAAGTGTTAGTATTTCAAGTTATGTGTTTTCGCATGATCAAGCAAACTTTTAGAGACTTAAATGAGAAAAAAAATGATAAGTAGATGCAACATTTTTCACACTGAAGTCGAATTAGACAGTGAAAAAGAATCAAGTGGTACCAAAAAAGTAAAATTTGACATCAGATTTTTAGGGTGTGTTGAGTGCTCAACAAATGGTGAATTACTAGGAAAAAGTAGAATCTATGTTCCTCCTTCACGTTCGACTAATACGAAAGATGGTGGAGAACCTAACTGGTTTTAAATTAGAGCTTCGTTTACCCTTATTTGAAATTCTCCTGTTGATGCTTCTGGGTCTGCCTGTGGGGTTTTCCACCTTTATTCCTCCTTCATTTCCTGTAGCCCTGACTCATGCCCTTTTTTTGTAGAAGACTAGTAAAGAATTCACTGGCATGGAGACTTTAGTTACCTTTACCCACTTGCTTCGGTGTTTCTTCGCTGCCAGCGAGCGTCCATAGCCCCGACAGAGTCACCCCGACATCAAAAAACGTGCTCCACTACTAGCGAGCATCCATAGCCCTGACAGAGATATCTACATACCCTCTCCTACTGTTTACTCTTTTGATAATGTCAATTTTATTTCGGCATGATGCCCTGAGCGAGTGAGAGAGGATGATGTATGTTTATTTTGCAAAGTGAGATGGTTAAGGTGGATCCTTTGCTAGCTTTATCTTCGAGGTTCGTGTGGTCCTTTCCATCTTTCCTTCTTTCCCTTAAGGTCTTACCAAACCACTAAGAAGACACTTCTGACATTTCTCTGAAGTTGTCCATTTGCGCAGGTTAGATAGAGGACTCCTCAAAGAAACCAGGAGTTCCTTAAAGATTATTGTGTTTTATATGAGTAATGAGTTAGGAACAAAGTTCATTGTGTCACATGGTTTAAATTCAACCATTGCCTCACTGAGCACAACCTTCAAAAGCACAAAAGTCCAAAAGGCAAAAGAAAACAACAAAAATGCATTTCGTAATCATGAAAACATTCATACAAAACACAAAACATTTTTTTATTTTTTATTTTTTATTTTTTAGACTGTTATTATTGGAAATATTGTTTTAGGGCTTGGCCATTTAATGGGAGGGCATCAGGTTCCCCCCTCAGATTCTGTGACCGATAAGTTCCTGCCCCAATCTTCTCAGCCACCTATAAAGGTCCGAGCCATAGATTTTGAAACTTAGAATGTTTTCCTTTAGGCTCATTCGCTCTGTCCCATTTTAGGACTAAGTCTCCTAATTCAAAAAAATTATCTTTAGCCTTATGCTTATCAAACCATCTTTTCACTATCTATTGGTGAGATAAGAATTTTGACTTAGCCTTTTCTCTCTATTCTTCTAGCATGATTAGAGTATCAATTATTTGTTGCATGATCGATGAAGGTTCCCCGCTGGAATCTTGGGTTAGTTTAAGAGATGGAAGATAAAACCCATTTGGGAGAATGGCTTCATGCCCGTAAAACAGAAAGTACGGGGAATTTCCTATAGATTCCTTGGGTGTGAACCTATCGACCCATAGAGCGTTATGTAGTAGATTATGCCAATTCCTTTGGTTATCAACAATCATCTTCTTTAATATTCTCACTAGGTTCTTATCAGTTGATTCTGCCACCATGTTTCCCTGTGGATAATAATTTGCAGAGTACCTAATTATGATTCCTTTGTCCAGAGAAAACTCTATCAATAGGGTGGAAGAAAAATAAGCTGCATTATCAAAAACTAGGACAGTAGAGACCCCAAACCTTGTGATTATCTGTTTTTCTATGAACTTGATCACCACCTTCTCATTTACATGAGTCAGAGGGATGGATACTACCCATTTCGTGAAGTAATTGGTGGCAGTAAGAATGTACTTGTGGTGTTTCGAAGAACTAGGTGTAATTTATCATATGATATCCAACCCCCATTGCTCAAAAGGCCTAGAGAGAGTCATTGGTTGGAGTGGGAATGCCACTCTTTTCTCCCTCCCAACACTTACTTGACAAATTTTACAGTTTCTAGTGTAGACGTGAGTGTATTTGAACAAGGTGGGCCAATAATAGCCAACTCTTAGTATCTTATGAGCGGTGGTGTTTCCTGCAAAATGTCCACCGACAAGGCCATCATGGAGCTCCTTCAGAACTTTTTCTGCATCTTCACATTCGAGACATCTTAATAGTACCCCATCATAATTAACCCGGAAGAGTACCGAATTTATGAGGTGATATTGTGCAAATTTTAACCTGAGAGCCCTCCTTTCCCTAGGGTTGAGATCTTTTGGACAAGTCCCATGGTGTAGGAGATAGTTAGCTTCCCGTACCAATACTCTTGTCCCGGAGAAATGTATGAAAATTCACCACACCATAATGTCAATTCATTCTCCCATCCAAAATCTTCATTTACTTGGTCTTGGGCTTCGGATCCAAGTTTGCATAATCCTTTCCCTTTAACTAGTTTGGTAGGTTTTATATCTAGATCAAATTCTTGAACTATTGCCATCCAGTTCCCTCTTCTTTCCCCCATCTCCTGTTGAGTGAATAGGGATCACACTGTAGGGTGGGGCACAATTACTTTGGTGTGGTTCTTAAGGATGTAGGACCTGAAGTGTTTTACTACCTTATATATTGCATAGTCTTGTTTATCTATAGCGGGATAATTAAGTTCAACTCCTTGGAGATTAGTGCTATGAATGGCACCGGAGCCTCGTTGTTGTCATCATCCTTTTGAGTCAATACTGCAACTAACGACTGGTTGGAGGTGAAAGTATAGAGGAAGAAATCTTTGTTGAAATCGAGACTTCATAACATGGGGGCTTGAGATATATCAGTTTTGATGTTGCTGAAAGAATCCTTTCGTTCATTGTCCCATTTAAATTCGACATCTTTACATATCATCTTTTGTAAGGGTTTGATAGTTTCCGTGAAATCGAGAGTGAATTTCGTCATGAAATTGATTTGCCCGAAAAAAGACTACATAGCTTTCTTGTTGTGAGGCAACGAGAGTTGAGCTATGGCCTTAATCCTTTCCGGGTCTATGCGAATGTCTGCTTGAGATATAATGTGGCCTATCATCTTACCTTCCTCGACGTCGAAAATAGTTTTCTTAGGATTTAAGGATATGTCGTATCTTCTGCACCTTTCTAAAATATGAGTTAAGTGTTGGATGTGCTCTTCTCTATTCTTTGAATAAACAGTTACATTGTCCAGATACACTACCACACACTTGTTGATTAGTTCCCGAAATTCTACTTCCATGGCCCTTTGGAAGGTCGCCCCTATGTTGATTAACCCAAAAGGCATGCGTTTATAAGCGAAGGATCCCCACTTGGTTCGGAAGGTAGTTTTCAAACGATCTTCCTCTGAAACTAGGACTTTGTTGTAACCTGAAAAACCGTCTAGTAGAGAGAAAATCTCTGAGCCAGATACGGTCTACAGGAGTTTCTCCATTGGAGGGACTGGGTAATTGTCCTTTTCTGAAGCTCTGTTGAGGTTCCTAAAATATACGCAAAAGCGGATTTCTCCAGACTTCTTCCTCACAGGAACTAAATTTGCTACCCACAAAGAATGTCTAACTTGGAAGATGATTTTGGCTTCCAAAAGTTTCTTCAATTCATGATACACGAGAGGTTCCAAGGATGGGTGATACTGTCGTAGCTTCTGTTGGAAGGGTTTCACTTTGGGTCTTAACAGGATAGTGTGTTGAATGATGCGGGTATCATAAGTTTTCAGATCTCAATAGTACCATGCGAAGACATCTTGGTATTGTCTGACCAGTTTGAGGTAAGCCTTTCTTTCCTCTTTAGATATAGTCTTGTCGAGATTCACATTATTTGGGTTTTCCGGGGTTCCGAGATTTATAGTTTCATGTAGGGGACAGGAGTTACCGGTCTTTGCATTTTTAGGCCCCTTAAATCATTCCTTCAGGTCAAAAAAGTTTTCCAAATTAACTATTCCTTTCGAGATTGTGTGAGACTTCGATTTATCAATAGGTTGACCTATCTGAGGATCATTTCTTGTTGTTTGTTTTTCGAATACTTCATCGTCAATAGCTAAGTCTTTGAAATTATCTTGGTTAGTCAGAAATTTGATGATTTGTTCATCCCCTTCGAAGACTTTCCAATTAGAAATATTGTTGGGCACCCATGGTTTGTAAAGAAGTTCCACAGTGAATCGAGAGGCTTCATAATATTCTAGAGGTGAGCCTTGAAGAAATCGTGGCTAGGGAATCAACAAGGATATTCTTTGCTCAGGGGATCACGGTGATATTGAAAGCTTCAAAATGCTCTATTAACCTATGCAATTCCCGCTGATAATTATTTAGTTGCGGGGAATTGCAATGTACATAGTATTCCTCAGTTGTCTAACGATAATCTTCGAGTCTTCAAAAACCTTCAATTCTTTGACATTTAAGTCTATGGCTTTCTTTAACCCTTGTACTAGAGATTCATACATGGTGGTGTTATTGGTGCATTCGAATTATAGTCTATAGGACATGAAATGATGTTTACCTTTTGGATCATTGAGGATGCACTCTACCCTTGATCCTTCTTATGATTTAGATCCATCGAAATATATGGTCCAAATTTGTGAGCGAAAGTTAACCGTTTCTTCCTTCTTATTACTTTCTTGCCCTCTTATCTTTTGTCCGGTGATTTCTAGCACAGGTTATTGATAGAAGAGGGTTTCCTTTGTCGGTATTGGCGATTTCTCTTGAAAGACCATTTCATAGTTATGAGTGAGAGGGACATCATATGGAACAGGGGAGAAGTTCCTGAAATAGAAATCACAGGAATAATTGCCTAGGACGAGGAAATCTATTGATCTGAAATTTAAGTTGATCCAAGATCTTTTAACCATTATTTGCATGTGAATTTTTTAACTGTTAACCATCTTTGTAATACAAAATTAAAGAACATCCATCAAGCACATGAGCACATAAACATGTAAGCAAACCATCTATGAACAAGAATTGGTAACGGAGTTCACCAGACTTCCCGGCTACGTCTCCGGGTCCACTCCAACAGTGAGACCGCTCTTTAATTAATCTCAAATGCTAAAAAATTACAAAGAAAGGCTTACATAAGAGCTCCCAAAGACCAACTTTCAGATCTGCGATTCTGGGCAGAAACAAACATCATAGGTGGTTGGAAAACTTCATTCTGCAACTTTTGACTGTAAACTCGAGTATGCTTGGCTCACTCAAATGGGCTCTGGAGGCACTTTTCTGTTCGACTACTCTGATGAAGAAACAAAGAGCATATTCGAAATCCCCTCGAAATTCTGCAACTTTTGAGTATAAAGTCGATCTATTTCTGAGCAGGTCGCCTAGAACACCTCCTGGCATGAATTCCAATGCAGCCTCTGCCTGTCAGATCCATACAGTCTGGAAAAGCGTGCCACTCCTCTTCTGGAGGCACTTTTCTATTCAACTACTCTGATGAAGAAACAAAGAGGATATTCAAAATCCTCTGGAAATTCTTCAACTTTTGAGTATAAAGTCGATATATTTCTGAGTAGGTCACCTGGGACACCTTCTGGCATGAATCCCAATGCAGTGTCTGCCAACTCCCCCTGCCTTGCTTTGTGTGCCTGGTTAAATAAGCAGAGCCACTAACCAGTTTGCCAAATTTAGAGAACCTCCTCCAGATTTGGCGGTAACTGCCAGATTTGGATGGATCCACCAAACTGCTAGCTTCTAGAAGGTGACACGTGTCACGCCGACGTCAGCATCCGTACTGCTGACATTATCAGTATGACCTGTTCACTGTTTGACTTTTTATCATTGTTTTCGAAAAACTTCAGAGTGTCATAACTTCTTCATACGAGCTCCGTTTGAGAAAGTAAATATATGGCTAGAATTGGGAGAACGAGCCGGACGCAATGGCATTGGTTTCATTCAATACTGAGAACTTTGATTTTTGAGCATTTTTTGAGCCTAGGGACCCTTCTGAGACTCCTGGGTCATTCCTATATCCTCCTTTTCTACATTTGAGTATTTTCAAGCGGTTTTGGATCCACCTAAATCACACCTCCCCACTGAGAAGCTTTTGGACCACAAAAAGCATGAAATCATTCAGAAAATAAGTGAGGACATATTTGTCTCACTTGTCCTGTACCACCTATCCATTCCTCCTGGAACCTATACATATGACTCAACAATACAACAATCAACACTGTGCTGACATTGTTAAGTACATTAATCACATCTTCATTCAACATTGTCGGACTCAACCACATACTGTTGATGAGTAATAAGATGAATATAAACATTGAACATGTGAAAGAGATTGTACTCGAACCATGCTGACTTTTAACCATAGAAACACTATCAACCAAAACAGGTGCTTTGTAGTGAAATGACACTTCTTTTTCATGCTTAGGCTTCTTTTCTTCCTTACATTGTATAGACATAAGTGCCAAATTCCAACTTGCATTAACAACCCTTTTTAATTGTTGTGTAGTGCCCAATGATTTGTCATTTTTGAATGAATGTGAATGCACTATGTGCTCAATTCCTTCTTTAAACAAGTGATATTGATTATGTTCTTGATAGAAGATCGCTTTTCAATCATATAAGTACGGACTACCCAACACAATTCCACAAATATCTAGTGGGACCACATCAAATTCAACCTCATCTACAAACTTAGATGTAATTGCAAACTTTAGATCACATTGTTGTGTTACTTGTAATCTTTTATCTTTGCATACCCAACCTAATGGATAAGGTTTCTTGTGTGGTTTYRTTGTTAATYYCAATYGYTYAASTACTTCTTCTDAAATAAGATTARCTTGAGATCCAYTATCTATGAGTGTGTCGACCTTTGTTTGTTTTGTAATCACTCTTATATGAAACAATGCATTCCTCTTTCTATCCTTAGAATTGTCATCATCTTTAGAAGTAGAAGCACATGAAGAACCAATGTTAGCATCATTATCAACAATAGATTTACCTTTCACATCTACGATTGCTATCTTTGTTTCGTCCTCGAAATATGATCCAAGGTCCTCAACGATAACTGTGGTTGTTTGCTTCCCCTTCCGATCCTTAAACCACTTCGGTTTCATTTCAGGATGTAGCTTCCAAAACTTTGCCTCTTCATGCCTTTTCTTTTGACAATGCGATCATGTAGGTCTCTCATCACCCTTCTTCATTGTAGCTGCATGTTTAAATTTCCGCTTTTCCTTGCCTTCTTTTGCTTGGACGGATTCAGCTAAAGAAACATCATGAACACTCTTCCCTTTTGACTCAATGTGAGTTGCTTGAACACACACCTCATCAAGGTTAGTCGGATTAAACATCAATATCATATGACGTAGAGAGGTATACCAAGTACCAATGCTCTTTTACGAAATTCTTATGTGTATTATTGCACACTTTGTCCCTTACCTTGCCTCAAATTCTACCAATCCATCATAGCTTGCTGCATATACCCTAATGGATAAAATTGTTTTTTAAGTGTTGAATTGAACTCATGCCAAGAGGAAACGATTTTGCCTTTTGTGGCAAGATCCTCTTGAGATATGCTCTCCCACCAAATGAGAGCAGTCCCTCCAAGTCGGAGAGAAGCCAACTGAATTTTAACAGCATCTTCAATAAACTTTTGAATCCTACAATAAACTTCAATTTGACGGATCCAATTGTCCAATTTTTCAGCATTAAATTCTCCATTATACATAGGTAAATCAAACTTAATATCAAGCTTTAAATGAGGCATATTAAGATCAACTTTTGTTTTTTTCTTTTCAAATGGAGAAGGAATAGAACCATCAAGAAGAGATGGAGAAGTTGGTGGGGTTTCAGGGGGTTCCTCATCACCTCCTTTTTTCTTATCTTCTGTATGAGATGGTCCACCTTGTTCACCTTTCTTTCGATCTTGATAGAGCTCCTCTACCATCATTTTCATTCTCATGAAAGCTTTCAGAAATTCCCCTTCAGAAGGGATAGAAGAAGTTGTGTTTCTCCTTTTGGTGAAGACATCCTTCCTCTTCTTGATCCAACCTCTAGATCAAACTCTTCAAGTTCTCCTTCACCACGCTAAAGCTTGGATCTTGTTAACATCAACTCACAAAAGAAATGGTTAACCTCGCTCTGATACCAACTTGATCTGAAATTTAACTTGATCTAAAATTCAAGATCTTTTAACCATTATTTGCATGTGAATTTTTTAACTGTTAACCATCTTTGTAATGCAAAATTAAAGAACATCCATCAAGCACATGAGCACATAAACATGTAAGCAAACCATCTATGAACAAGAATTGGTAACGGAGTTCACCAGACTTCTTGGCTACGTCTCCGAGTCCACTCCAATAGTGAAACCGCTCTTTAATTAATCTCAAATGCTCAAAAATTACAAAGAAAGGCTTACATAAGAGCTCCCAAAAACCAACCTTCAGATCTATGATTCTGGGCAGAAATAGACATCATAGGTGGCTTGAAAACGTCATTCTGCAACTTTTGAATGTAAACTCAAGTATGCTTGGCTCACTCAAATTGTCTCTAGAGGCACTTTTATGTTTGGCTACTCTGATGAAGAAACGAAGAGCATATTCGGAATCCCCTCAAAATTCTGCAACTTTTGAGTATAAAGTCGATCTATTTCTGAGCAGGTTGCCTGGAACACCTCCTGGCACGAATTCTAATGTAGCCTCTCTTGTCAAATCCGTACAGTGTCGAAAAGCGTGCCACTCCTCTTCTAGAGGCACTTTTCTGTTCGGCTACTCTGATGAAGAAACAGAGAGCATATTCAGAATCCTCTCGAAATTCTTCAACTTTTGAGTATAAAGTCAATCTATTTCTGAGCAGGTCACCTGGGATGGATCCCAATGCAGTCTCTTCCAACTCCCCCAACCTCGTTTTGCATGCCTAGTTAAATAAGCAGAGTCGCTAACCAGTTCACCAAATTTAGCGAACCTCCTCCAGATTTGGCGATAACCGCCAGATTTGGCGATAACTGCCAGATTTGGAGGAAATCCGCCATATTTGGTTGGATCCGCTAAACTGCTGGCTTCTAGGAGGTGACATGTGTCATGCTGATGTCAGCATCCGCATTGCTGACGTCATCAGTACGGCCTGTTGACTGTTTGACTTTTTATTGTTGTTTTCGAAAAACTTCAAAGTGTCATAAATTCTTCATACGAGCTCCATTTGAGAAAGTAAATATATGGCCAGAATTGGGAGAACGAGTTGAACGCAATGGCGTTGGTTTCATCCAATTTTGAGAACTTTTATTTTTGAGCATTTTCTGAGCCTAGGGACCCTTCTGAGACTCCTGGGACATTCCTAGATCCTCCTTTTCTGCATTTGAGTATTTTCGAGTGGTTTTGGATCCACCTGGATCATTTGTGGATCAGGGTTCGTTCGGGGTCTCTAAATTAGTGACCATACGTTTAAGGTATCTATCCCTATCGATTATGATCATATTCTTGTATCCCTTCAGTGATAGCCAAAGGTGTGCCCGGTCTGTACTAAAGTACCCGTTCAAATTCTCAGACCAATCTCGACTTAGTAATAACCCATAGGCCTCTAGGATGTCTACTACAATGATGTCAATCACTTGCACAAACTTAGGATGTGTTGCTATCCTGATCATTACATCTCTGAGTTCACCCATGACTTTGACCTAGGTTCTGTCTAGTTGTATTACATGTTTATCACTGTTGAGAGGAACGACATTTAATTTTTTGCAAATAGACAAGGGAATCATGTTGGAAGATGCTCCTGAATCTACCAAACAATTGTGGAGGTTCTTGTTGAAGATTTCAAATGTTAAGAGGAACGGTGGGACAAAAGGTTTTCTCTTCTTATCTTCTGAGCAGGTATTCACGGTTGGTTTATTTACTAGATCTGTGGAAGTTAGATTTCTTTGTTGTTCATTGCTTGTCATGGGGTTTTCTATTGATTTCAAAGCTTGTAATAGGAATTGTTTTTTCTGAGGGATTCTACATATGTCCATGACCGATATATTAGCCTTCAACTTCTTCAGATCTTCAACTACGTTGTACTCCATTTTGGGTGATTCTCGGGTATGGATGCTAATAGTGTTCTTACCGGGAGAAAAAGGTGCTTTCGAGTGATAGGGAGTTGACCTTTCTCCTGACGTTTGAGTGGTAGTGGGTTCCTTTGAGACAAGAGTACCTTTACTTCTAGTTTGCACAAACGAGATCTCTACAGGTGGTTCTTGAACATGAAATAGGTCGTCAGAAGGCATAATTAGGCCAGGATCCCATATTAGCATAGTTGTATCTTCTGGTGGGTCAATCTCTTCCTGGTCAGCAACATTCATAACCGAACTGCTTGGTTGTTCGGTTAGGGAAACCTCATCTAAAAATTGGTTTTCCATCAAATTCATGGCATGCACCCATTGAGGGCAGTCTCTTTCAGAGTGGTTTTCCTGGTGATAAGTACAAAAAGAATCAAATGCGACATTCTCTAGATCGATAATTAAGTTAGTTGGGGGAGGTTCAATTGATTTGAACGATGGGTTTCTTTTAAAGAAAGGCTTATAGGGCCTTTGGCCATCTCAACATTTCAAAACTTGATTGAGGGGTTATCTCGATAAGAACGGACCCAGAAGTGGAAATTATAGTTTGTTTTGAGGGGATATAATTTTTGGCACACCATACGACAAAATATGGGAATTGATAGACTTGGGGTATCATAAATTTAGAGAGGTCAGATCCCCATGTGTAGTAATGGTCAACCATATTAGAAAATTCTTCTTTAATTTCTGACATATCTTAGAGAAGTCGAAAGAGAGGATAGGGTTGAAAATATATTTATCCTTGTCAACCAGGTCTTCTTCTACAACGTTTGTATTTTTACTGGTCTCTGATGTTTGAGAAGATTGCATTTTAAACGATGATTAAAGAAATAATAAGATTCATATTTACCCATGGAGGAAATGGATTGGGTATGGTATCGAGCTAGGATGACGATGGAAAAATTTTGCAGGAACAGTGAGCCCGATGCCCAAATATTTTGAATATTGGAAATGAAATGATAATTTGATATTTACCCCCCTTTTTATTGAAAAGAGATATGTGTCATTGTTGGATTGGCGAAATATTGAGTTTAAAAATAAATAAAATGATTATTTACCTTTCCGCCAGCTGACATCACGATTGGACACGTGTATACCTTGTGTTAATTTCGAGGGGGTGGATGTGGTTAAGTTAACCACATACCTTGGGGGCTGAAATTTATGGATGAACGCCACGTCGCAAAACTTGACCTTCGGGTAGAGTTTTTCGGTCCCACCCTCTTTGGTCAAACATCGAGCATACGGGGGGGGGGATCTTTTGTGGGCTACCGATATTGAAGCGGATGCATGTGATTAGATCTGTAAAAAAAGATGCACATTTTATTAGAATTATATACAAAATATAATCTTATATAACAAAATAAAACAATTTACAAAGGTCTTTTTTAAACCTTCGATTTATTTGAGAAAAATAAAATTAATCTAATAAAATTAAAATGTCCCTAAAGATATTTCATCACTTAAAACAATAAAACTAAAGTTAAATTTTATTTAAACTAGAATGTTTAATAAATTGGAATCTTAGGTCCTAAAGAAATTCTATTTTTTCATGAAATTTTAGTTTTATGTTACAACAGTATCAAACCCTTTGGTTCAAACACTAGGCTTGTATGGGTCAAGAACGAGTGTGAATTGAGAAAAATTCGTTGGTTCAGACTTCGGTCTATGTGAAAAAAAATAACTTGGAGAGAGTTATCCAATGAACTATTCCGGGCACAAAACAAAACTTGTATGGGAAAGTTACAATCAAAACAATAAGGGTAAAATTTTGGGACCAACTTACTTCCAGAGGGAATAAATCCTCTCTTAGAAGTATATTTAGGGCATGGAAGAAATGTATGGAAATATTGTGAACCATAGAATACATACATGGATTTGAATTTAGAATCTGGATATGTAAAAATGTGCAGGAAGAAAAACAAGACACATGTAGCATACAAGGATAAATTGGGTAAAATAGCCTAAACTTCTATGGACCGTAACTTTCAGATCCCAACTCGGATTTGAGAAAAAAAAAATAGTATCTGGAAAGGTATTGAGAAGAAGAAGACATATATCCACCCATAATTTTGAATTGAGCATTTAAATTTCTTATAAAGTGATAAAAGATATTTTTGTAGTAGTAAAAGAGTGGCAATTGCAACTTATAAATGTTGTAACTTTTTGCTCATAACTCATATTGAGGCATGAATATAGTTGTTGGAAAGTTGTTTTAGAGAGGAATGCATCTAAGGAATCATATTTTGACCTGGTGCATTGTGTCCTTCATAAATTGAGATAAAATAATGGTGTGTATTGTATATGATGAAATGTTTCATGTTATGCATGTCTAACAATAATTATTACATGCATATTTCTTGCAAAATTAGAGGTACATGAAATCATCTTTGGTTATTATATGAGGACTAAAGTTATGGAAGATGCTCATGGATATTACAGCCATGGGGAATAGATCATAGGTATTCTTGTTAGCATGGGTAATGTTGAGACATAGTCAAAATGGAAGAAGAGGCATGCATGAGCCTGTATTTATGAGAAGTATGCATAGGGAAGTGCAGAGCTATAGAGTTGATAATAAAAGGATTATGAAAACTCATGAAGAAATACTTCAAAGTCTGAATACGTTGCATAATCAAGTTAACAAAGATTATATCACCAAGCAAAAAGATAGTGCTAGATAAATGGCAACATCTAGTGTAGTGTCCCATCTGGCTAGTGTAGTTTTGTGACACCCGAGGAGGGTCATTGTTGATGGATTATGTATGTTGGACTTCTATCTTATGGACTTGGTTAGATCATTTGACTGTTGATCACTGGTATACATATGTGTGTATGTTTGTGTGCATATTATATACATGATTGCATCTCTTCTTATGTATGACTATATATTTGATTATGATCCTAATCATTTCTATGTGGAACAGATAATTGATTATGATCTTGATCATTTTTGTGTGGAATAGATGGTTGATTATAATCATGATCATTGTTGTGTGGAACATATAGTGATTATAATATATTTGATGAAACATGATTTTCATGATTATGTATGATTAACTTTGTAATGAATAAGATGTGGTAGGGAACTTAGTTACTTGCCAACATGGATGCTTAGATCATAAATGATAGTGGAACTCATGTACACATTTGGTTAAAATGTGATTAATTTAATTTATTATGAATTTTAAATCGATGGTCTTAATCTATGTAGTTATGATGTGTTCAGGTATTTGAAAACAAGACCTTGTCAACAAGATCATCAGATGGGTATGAGCTCACAACTAGTACCTTGAGGGAAACATGGAGTTTCAAGTAGAATAGATGAGAATCCATGGAATATCAAGACGTGGAGTCTTGGATCTATGAGAAAAATATTAATGTGCATAGTCCTAAATATTTGAAAGATCATGGCGTGGAGTCTAGGATCTATGGAATAGCTTAGGGCGTGGAGTCCTAAATCTACTAGGGCATGGAGTCCTAGGTATAAGGAAAGGGCATGAAGTCCTAATAAGTCTGGAAAGACATGCCATAGGGGTGCAGAATCCCTATTATCCAGTAGAACATCACCACTCGGGGTCAGGTGTAAATCAACCAGGTAAGCCAACCTAGGTTAAACCTTGGATTAATTTAATTCAAAATTTACCCACTTTTGAGGGGATTTCAACTTTAATATTTATTTAATCAAAAATGTGAATTAATTAATTTTAAGAAAATAATAATAACAAATAATATAAAAGTGACACATGGGGGTGATGAATATTAATTTAATTATTTATTTATTAAAATAGGAAATATGTGGGAGTGCCACCTCAGAGGGGGTGGTGAATAATACAAAATATTATATATATATATATATATATATATATATATAGATATATAATTTTTCATGAGAGGGTGAGGTGTCACTCCTCTCAAGGCCTATAAATACAGAAGGATCCCCGTGGTAATGGAGGAAAACTTAAAAGGGAGGGAAGTAACTAGATATTGTCGAAATTATTCTAGAAACTTTAAATTAGAACTCTAGGTTAGCTTGGTCTGGTTGAATAAGACATGAGTGGTATTTGAAGGAAGGGGGATTATATTATTCCCTAATCACTCTTCCTTTACTTTCCTATTATCTCTTTATTTCTCCATTTGGGTACTATGTGTGAGCTCTTACAACTCGAGGGTTCCAAGGGGAGAAGTTATTGAAGTTCTCTCTGGATAAGGTTGGGTGGTGAGTCAGTTGGTATTTTGTGTTGGCAAGTGGAGATACTATCATTTGCATACAACTTTTGCATTGAGATAATCGGTGGGTTTCAGGTTGAAGTTGTTGCAGAGGAATGCACTGTGGATTTCAAGTAAAATTTCAGTTGTTTAAATTTAATATTTTGGGTTATTTTATAAATTTGGAATAATTTTGTTTACTCGAAAATTATTGGTTGAAAACGTTTACATCTAGATTAATTATGGAGTTTTGTGTAGAATTTATTTCAGCTAACATTTCAGGAATCCAGATGGATCTGTGGCATATGTAGAAGAAATGGTATGTAGGGTTAAAGGGAAAGAATATTTTGTTGAAACTAAAATTGTTCTCTCTTATTTCTTCTATTTCTCTTTCTCATTATAAAGATTTCTTCATGGAATTAGAAGTAACATAAAGGGGGGAATCCTACAAGAAGGTTTAGGAAATCTGGTTAATTGGTTTAATTATTTCCATTTATGTTTATCAAAACAGTTCGAGATAGTCATCCAATATTTTATCTTATTGTATTGTTATCTATAGAAGCATGAGTAGGCACCATCATTCTCCAAGGAAATCCACCAAAATAACTCATGCAAGTTAAGGGCCAAGGAGCAACCCAAGTGTGTCTCATATCAGGAGGAAAAGGAGAAGGCCTGAGGTGGACATCTTGCAAAGTGAACTTGAGAAAATAAAGCCACAAACTTTCAATGGTGAGCATAGGAAGGGAGAAGAGGCCGATGAGTGGCTATTGGAAATGAAGAAATATTTCCAACTGCATGATTATCCCTCAAGGCTAGAAGCTAGAATTGTCACCAACCACTTATAAGGAAAAGCAACCATGTGGTTGAATCAACTTAAGCAAGCTAAGCAACTTGATGAGAAGAGGATCTCATGGAGGCAGTTCAAAGGATATTTCCAGGAGAAATATTTGTTCGAGCATTACTATGAAAGGAATATGAAAGAGTTCATTGAACTCAAGTTAAGAAGCATGATAATAGACGAATATGAGAAGAGGTTATTTGAACTGGTGAAGTATGTTGACTTCATAAAGATAAGAAGGTAAAAATCCAAAGGTTTCTAAGTGGTTACCTTCTTTTTACAGTGATAAGATTCAATATGATAACCCAAAAACTTTAAAATAATCCATAAGGAGAGAAAAGCATCTTTATGAGTAGAGCAGAGGAAGGCTAGTTTTCCAAAAAATTTGGAATGACAAGATGAAGAGGGAAAAGGATCAAAGGGAGAAATGTTTTAAGCACCTTTTTTCAAGAATAATACCCAAGAAAATCAGTAAGGTCAGTCAGCCCAAAATGAGCATAAGATTGCATATTCATTTGGGAAAAGGCTAAGGAAGAAACATGTACAATGTTGGGGATGTGAGGGAAATCACTTATATAGGGACTTCCCTCACAAAGGAGAAAGAATGAGGATTTTCCACAACATTCAAGAGGCTAAAACAGTGTAAGACATGGGAGGAAGAATGCCAAGAATTTATGCAACCTTGGAAAACATGCAATCATAATATCAATCCCCCATGATTGAAGTGGAAGGTAATATTGATAATCATCCCATAGCAATTTTAATTGATTCTGGAGCTAGCCATAGTTACATAAATGCTAACATTGTTGAAGGATTTCACTTGCAAATAAGTAAGCATAAGAAATATTAGTTAGTTCAGTTAGGTACAGGGGATAAGAGAAAGATCAATGATTTGGTTAAAGATTATCCAATAGACATGAATGGAATCAACACAAAGTTAGATGTAAACATCATACCATTGGGTTCATATGATTGTCTAATTGGCATGGATTGGTTGGAAAAACACTATATTTTTCTAGACTGTTACAACAAGACAATTACATGTCTTTTTTAAGAAGGGAAGCAAGCCAAGATTCAAGGCATTCCAAGAGTTTTAGTTGCTAGATATATTGCATATATGCAGTTGAAGAAGATTTTTAGGAAGGGGTGTCATATTTTTGCAGCCCATATGGAAGAGGTAGCTAGAGATAAAGTGGAAAGAATTGAAGACCATCCGATCTTAATGGATTTTCAACATGTTTTCAGGGATATCCCAATATTTACACCAAAGAGAGACATTTATTTCTCTATTGATTTGGTGTGAGGAGCTTCCCCAATGTCCAAGACACCATATAGAATGGGAACACCAGAATTGAAAGAGTTGCATATGCAGCTTGAAGAATTGTTAAAGAAGGGGTATAAACATCCAAGTGTGTCACTTTGGGGAGCCCCAATTCTTTTTGTGAAGAAGAAAGATGGAACCTTAAGGTTTTGTATTGATTTCAGACAACTAAATAAGGTCACCATAAAGAACAAATACCATTTTCCTAGAATTTGATGATTTGTTTGATCAACTAAAAGGTGAAAGAATATTTTTGAAGATTGACTTGAGATCAGGTTATCATCAAGTGAGGATAAAGGAAGAAGACATCAATAAGACAACATTCAGGACAAGATATGGGCATTATGAATTCACGGTAGTGCCATTTGGAATATCAAATGCCCCAGTTTGTTTTATGTGCCTAATGAATGGAATGTTCAAGGAGTACCTTGACTATTTTTTAATTGTGTTCCTAGATAATATACTAATCTACTCTAAGTCAGAAGAAGAAAATGAGAATCATTTAAGAATGGTGTTGCAATTTTTAAGAGAGCATAAATTGTATTCTAAGCTAAGTAAGTGTGTATTTTATTAAAAGAAGATTCACTACTTGAGGCATATTATTTCCGTAGAAGAGATAGAAGTGGATCTTGAGATGATAGAGGCCATTAGAGGATGGTCAGCACCAATAAATGTCATAGAGGTTAGATAATTCATGGGTCTTGCTAGTTATTACCAAAGATTTATCAAATAAATTTCAAATATTGCAAGTCCAATCACTTATTTGCAAAAGAAGGGAGTAAAATTTGAATGGACTTCCAAGTGTGAAAAAAGACTTCAGCAGCTGAAAGACATCTTGGCAAGTGCGCCAATATTGAATATTACAAATCTGGATGAAGATTTTGTTGTGTGCACCAATGCATGGAAGGAAGGGCTTGGTGGAGTTCTCAGTCAAAAGGATCATGCGATATGCGATGAGTCTAGAAAATTAAAGGAGCATGAGAGGATTATGCTACACATGAATTGGAAATAGAAGAAATTGTACATTCATTGAAAATGTGGATACATTGCCTCATGGGAAGGGAATTTGAGCTAAGGACAGACCATTGTGGTCTGAAACATTTGTTTGGATAGCCAACACTAAATGCTAGACAAACTAGATGGATTGAATTTTGTAGTGAGTATGACTTTGAGATTAAGCACATCAAAGGCAAAGAAAATCAAGTGGTTGATGCACTTAGCAGGAGAGCTCATAAAATTCATAATGAAACCATAAACATGTACAATTTTTATTTCAAAGATAAAATTATTGTAGCAGGAAATTCAGATCAGCAATATCTAAAAATAAAATAAGCATTACAGCAAGGCAATTGTCAGCAGAAATTTAATTATTATGAGCTAAAAGAAGATGGAATTCTCATGTACAAAGGCAAGGTATATGTATCGAATTCCAGTGAGATGGAAAATGCAATGTTGAGGGAAATGCACAGTGTGACGTATGTTGGGCACCTAGGATATCAAAAGACAATTGTAGTTGTAAGAAGCCAATATTTTTGGCTAGCAATTAAGAAAGAAGTGGTTAATTACTTAGCCATATGTCTAAAATGACAAAAGTTGAAAACATAACATAGGCATCCAGCCAAGTTGTTATAGCCATTTCCCATTCCAGAATGGAAGTGGGAATTTGTCACAATGGATTTTATTACAAAGTTTCCTAGAGCGGTGAAGCAATATGATTCTATCTAGTGGTCGTGGATAAATTAACTAAGGCGACACATTTTGTTCTAGTGAAGACTACACACAATACAATAAATATTGCAGAAATATATACCAAACAAGTTGTCGGTCTACATGGAGTGCCTAAGGAAATAGTTTCAGACAGAGATCCAAAATTCACATCCAATTTTTGGAAAGGTTTTTTCAAAGGATTTGGGACAAATTTAAATCCTTAGTACAACATATCACCTAGAGTCAGATGGGAAAACATAGAGGACCAACAGAATAATTGAGGACATGTTCATAATGTATGTGATGGATCAGCCATCAAAGTGGGAGGATTATATTCATTTAGTTGAAATTACTTACAATAATGGGTTTGAGGCCTCATTGAAAATGAGTCCATTTGAAGCATTGTATGGAACGAAGTCTAACACACCAATGAGTTGGGATAACCCAGTCGATTGAGAAGTCTTTGGGCCAGATTTGTTGAAGGGAATGGAAGAGAAAATGAAAAAGATCAAGAAGAATTTAAAGGATTCCCAAGATAGGAAGAGAAGTTATGCATACAAGAACAAAGTTTTTAGATATTTCAAAGTGGGAGAATATGTGTTTTTAAAAGTGAAGGTGAAAATAAGTTTGCTAATATTAGGAAGTTGCCCAAAGTTCGCAGCAATATATTGTGGAACTCTTGAAATCTTAGAGAAGATAGGGTCAGTTGCATACATGTTAGAATTTTTTTCATCCATGAGAGTGCATAATGTATTTTTTGTGTCATTATTAAAGAAATATGTTCCTGGCCCTAACCACATAATTGATTGGAATGTGATCCAGGTGGAGCACAAAGGGGATTTTCGGGTGGAACCAATACGCATCATGGACTGGAAAGTGAAAGTTCTCTGGAACAAATCCATAGGGATAGTAAATATTCAATGGACCTGCTACGATCTTGAAGATGCTACATGGGAGCATAAATAAAACATGTGGGAGGAATACCCATAATTGTTTTTCAATTTTGAAGAAAAAAAGAATGTGAGACTCCATTTTGAGTAGTTAGAAGTTTTGGAACCGCATCTCAGAGTCCTAGACAACTGCACTAGGGACCCTAATAAAATAATGGCACATTCCTTGGGTTATCCATAATAAATGAATGGTTCATTCCTTGGGTTAACCCTAATAAAAAAAATGGTGTATTCCTCGGGTCAACGGGTTGAGAGGAATATGAGATTTTGGTTGGAACTACTGTTGGAGTTGCAAAATTGCATAATTTTATTTCTTTAAGCATTGTGATGTAAATTTTAATATATATGTATATCGAAATACTATACAATGGGGAAGGTGCACAATTTTAGGGGATGGGGAATGTAATATCCCCACTATAATCCCAAATTTAATTGATTCTTATGTAGATATAATGTGTGGCTACGGCCAAAGTGATGTACATGTGAATTTTATTTCTATGTTTTAATAAGAAAATGTGATGTCAACTGCTAAAGGGACATGGACAAAGATGGGGGGTGAATTAATCCACAAGAGAGGGGAGGATCTATTATAATGTCTAAGAGGGGTCCAAGGGGGAATGACCCATGTATATTAATTCAACTCATATTCCTAAATTTTCTATTGGTATATGAACCTTCTAATTTTTTATTAAGTGTTCCCAAATCCAATCATTGAATACATGTAAAAGGGTGGGTTTGATTGGTCACATCCCATAGTTATTGGGCACATGGAAGCTTGAGTACAATCATCTTAGGGAAGTGTGTGAGTCAAGCAAGCAAGCCAAAGGATAGGAAATTTGTATGGGTAGCGACAACAGTTTTACGCATGAAGTTTTTGGGAATAAACAAGTAGAGAGAAAGAAAGAGAGTTTGGAGATGGAGCATCCATGGAGGGAGAATTATAGTGTATGTTGGACCGTATTTGGAGCTGAAGAATGAAGATCCAGGTTGTCAAGCCTGAAGAATGAACTCTTGAGTGATTTTCACTATAACAACAAGTGTTTGTTTTTGTTTGTTGTTAGTTTTATTGGCAGCAAGTTCCCTTGAGTTCCCAGCTAAGATATTCCTAGTTACATGTGCCACAGAGACCCTGATAAATGAATGGAACACCCGAGGGAATGATATCAATGAAGGGGTACATTCCTTGGGTTTGGAAATTCAATAGGAAGAAAGCTAGTGGAAAATCAGGATAGTTGTAGGAAAATATCAGTGGGTTGTGGGAATTATGAGTTGTGATTGGACAGTGAGAGACCACCCTCTTTTTTGGATTACTAGCCTCAACTCGGGGGTGAATTACTATTGATATTTGGAACAAAAAATATATGGTTGGATGGAACGTCCATCCAAAGCAGTTGATTGCACAATTGTTGTTAAAAGATAAGTTTTTTATTTGTTTTATGTCTTGTATTTATGAGTTAAATTGATGTGCATGAACTTTGTGTATTAGACCGATTTATGTGTTGATGTAATTTAGTTTATTAGATGCATTTCATGTCTATTTTAGCATGTTGTGGATGCATATAATTTATGGTAATAGACAGTAGTTAAATATGTATGTAAATGGTAGCTAGAAGCTACAAGAAATCAATTTAGTTATATGTAAAATTTTAATTTTTATGAGTATTTCACACCGTAATGTTCCTCGGCTAGGCTGGGGGACGTTAAAACCTCTTTGATTAGCTAAGAGGAGAAATGATATTTTCAAATATAGGCCTAAGATCAAGATATCATCAGGTGAGAATCAAGGAAGAATACATTCGTAAAACTATTTTTAGAACCATATATGGGCATTACGAATTTGTAGTGGTGTAATTTGGACTGACCAATGCAACAACTATCTTTATGTGCTTAATGAATGGCACATTCAAAAATTATCTGGATAAGTTTTTCATTGTGTTTTTAGATGACATACTTATTTATTCCAAGTCATAGGAAGAACATGAACATCATTTGAGGCTAGTACTACAAGTGCTTAGGGAGAATCACTTGTATGCCAAGATGAGTAAGTGCTCTTTTTACCAAGAGAAGTTCCATTATTTGGAGCATGTCATTTCAAAGGAAGGCATAGTAGTGGATATAGAGAATATTGAAGCAATTAGGGGATGGCCAACAACAAAGTATGTTTCAGAGTTTAGATATTTTATGGGATTAGATGGATACTATAGAAGGTTTATAGGAGGATTTTCCAAGATTTCTTATCCCATCACTTCTTCACAAAAGAAGAGAACTAAGTTTGAATGGAAAATAGAGTGTGAAGAAAATTTTTAGTTATTGAAAGAGTTACTTACTACTACACCTATTTTGAATACTGCAGATCCAAATGAAAATTCTATGGTATGCACATATATATGAAAAGAAGGACTTGGTGGTGTCCTTATTCAAAATGGGCATGTTATTAGTTATGAGTCTGGAATTCTTAAAGAACATGAGATAAATTATGCCACATGATTTGGAGCCTGATGCCATACTAAATGCATTGAATATGTAGAGGAAATACTTAATGGGGAAGAAATTTAAATTGAGGGAAAACCAGAGTGATCTAAAATCTTTGTTTCAACCACCAACTTTAAATGCAAGGAAAACAAGATGGTCGAAATGTTTAAGTGAGTATGAATTTGTTGAGATCGATTCTTGCTTCTGAAATTTCCTTTCCCTTTCTATTTTCCCAAATTATTTTTTTCCATTTCTTTCCCTCTTCTAAACCTACCCTTGTTTCTCTTTTTCCTTTTTCCCTTCTTCTATCCCTTTCTAATTACCATACTTAGTCATATTTCAAAAATCGGCGGGTTCCCGGGTTAGTGAATTCATGAAAAGATCCATATTCAAAAAAATTCGCGTCCTCGCCATCTTCGTGCCTTTACCAATATGCATTAAGTGTGGTTTAATGTTAATAACTGATTATGCAAGCTCAAGCTCTGAAAAGAGTGTCATTAATAGCGAAGGGATCGAGGATATTTCTCATTAAATTGCATTAAAATGTTATTTGCCAAAGGTTATATTATTGTCATCTCTCTGAAAATATTCATTTCAAGTTATTATCCAACTGAAAGAATACTCTCCTCAACCTACGGTAGCATCAGCTAGACAATAATTATGTGGTGATACTTTAAATATCTTTGGTCATGAAGATCATAAATTTCATTGGTCCAAAGCATATTCATATTACTCCTCTCCTCCTGCACAGAAAGACGTAATCTGGGTATCCGAAATCGCTCATGCAGGATGTGCTCCTAAGGTCTTTGACTATAAAGAACTTGTTGAATGGTGTGTGGAGAAGTATGTCCCAAGCCAGAGAATTATACAACTCCGAGGTCATTCTCTGATTTCCCTTTCACCACAAGTCTTTCGCAAGATGTTGAAGCTCCTAGAGCCGATGCTTACCTTCAAAGAAGAAGATCGCATAGATTTATTGAAGAAACATAACAATGGCCTTGACCTCCTGCCTGAATATTTGGAGAATCCTGTGTCTATTCCAGAAGACATAACCAAGATTTAGTTCGACTCTTTTAAAAACCCCTTTAGATAAATTACACAGTTGTTTACCAGGTTGACAGGTCAGGAAAGCATTGTTATCATTTCTCGCATGATTCTATATATTTTATATTTTACAGTAAAATAATAGGCCATCTATGACTGAGGAAAATTGATTCCTATCGAAATCTCGTCTCACTTAACGCACTATAAACAGGATAAAAAAATTCTTTATGGAATCCTATCTGATATTCGATATAGTGTATTGTTGTCAATTCCCAAAATTGACCATAAGTAAGAGGGTGAATCGTAAAACAGATCTGGTTGCCTTCTGGTATCAGGCATTATGGAGACACAATACCCCTTTGTATTTTTATGAATTCTATAATGATTTTGTCTTAGTCTTCAATAGGTTGTTGTTGGGTGATAATACTTCAAGGATATTTGATCAAGCTAACAAATTTCTAGAGAAAAAAGGAATGATATAACAAATGGAGAATCGCAGTGTCATAAGGATATTATGTTCCAAAGAAAATCTGTATTTTCGCCTGTATCATGTATCTGAAAAATTATTCATTACAGAGGTGGAAAGGCAATACAACTTCTGGCTACATTTTTTCCATGAAAAAAGGAAAAAGCAATTCATGCCCTTTCCATGGAAGATTGGAGATTTCATATTCAGAAACATAAATAAAATCGATGAGCTTGAAAATCACTTCAACAATGTAAATTTAAAGTATGTCAAAAAGATAAAGGGGTTTGATCCTAACAAAATATTTGTGGAACATATGATGTTAGTAGGATTCAGTAACTTTTCCATCCATATTATCTTGAATGAAGAAGAAGAGAACACTCAAAGTGCTCTAGTATACAATGTTGGTGACTTAGAAACAGTACTCAGTACTAACGAGTTTTATAAGCAAAAAGGAAAGGGTCCCAGTGAAAGGAGAACCGAGTCTCCAATTGTTACTCCCAAAACCACCACATCCTAGAGAAATTCTCCAACGGCTCATCCAGTTAGAAATATTTCCAACATTACTTCAAGGGGAGGAGGAGAGAAGAATCCCCCCCCGGGGGGAAACTCGAGAATTCACATAAGTTACCTGTGAGAAATAAAAGGAAGAATTTAATACAAGAGGAAAAGGACAAGCTTATAGACATGCAGTCATCCCAAATTTTTAAAATTAACAAAGCAATCGGGGATGCTCTTGATGATTATATTGATGTATTAGAAATTTAAAATGCTAAGTTAAAAGAAAGGATCACAAAATTGGAAAATTCTTAATGCCCCTTCCAATCCTGGCAATTCCTTTGTCAATGGTCAAACCAACCACACCTGTCATTAAGTTGAAAGGATCTTCAAGTCTACTCACAGTGGTCTAGAGTTATGTAGAAAAAAATATTAATAAGAGAATGTCACTAATAACATAAGCATGGGAGGTATCAAAAAATATTGTTTCTTTTGGATCAAGGGCACATGCCTTTCATGAATATATGCAAGTTGATTTAAAGAATGAAGAAGGTTTCTACATTGATGTTGTATTACCATTTGCAATTAAAGTCTCAAACATGACAGAATTGAGAAGAAGAGAGGAGGATATGCCTTCTCCAAGTCGAATAAAACAGTTAAATGCTTGTTGGAAAGAAAAGATTAAGAATTTGAGTAACATTGTTCAAGCATGCAGAAAAGACATACTAAAAAGAGAAGAATTGTTCAAACGACTCATGGAAATAGATCTAGAAAGAGGTACTAATGAGGTGCAATACCCTAAATTAATTCTCAATTCAATGTTTCTAACAAAGAAAAAAATTGGCGAACAAGTTGAGATATTTAAGGGGTTATCAACTGAAAAAATTTATGCCATACTTGAATAGAATGAAGAACAAATAGACAATTGACTAGTTGATTATTCCGTGAAAAATCAAGATATTAAGGAAGCAGTACATGGTATTTCTATTGACTTGAGAGACTTGGAAGATGAATTTTTCAACATTAAAATCATGAATGAAATAAACGTCGCACCAATGAAAAACTACATTGAATATTGGTTCAAAAAGGAAATTGACAAATTAACCAAAGAAGGGAAAGAAACAAATGAGACGATTCCTATAACCGTCAATGAAGACAATAAAAGGACAGCAGGAAGTGAGTAAAAGTGATAGATACAATCATAGTAAGTTTATGATGATCGCATCTTTTTTTGTTTATCAGTTCATTCATCCAGTTACTCCGCTTCTTTGACTAGAAAGGTTTAACCAAAATCTGATAACTTCTCTCTGTCTTATTTCCAGGTCTTGCTACTCTGTCATCGCCCACCATCCTCCTTCTACAACGTACTTCTTTTTATATTTTCTTTATGGTCAGTGGGAGCCCCAATCTCAGTCCTAAGGACAAATGAATTTAAATTTCAAGGCTTTGTAACAAACTATATATTTTTCAAAAATCCCAATAGAACTATTTCGAGATCAGTTTTGATTGTACTTTATAACTCTACGTTTTGAGTATAAATTATTTGATATTGATCTATTGTTATCTTTATTTTATATCCCCGTGTGTTTATCTATTAAATTTCCCTTATGCATGAAGGCCATTTTATTTTATTTTATGTGATCATAAATATTTAGTTTAACTATGATGGATGTGAGGAAATTTTGTCTATATTTTTCAAATATATGATGTGTGTGGTTCCTGGTCATCTCTCGGGAACTCTTTTTTGAAAACAATTTTTTTTTATATTTTTGCAATTTTCATCTTTCTTTGAATGTCACGGTGGACTTTCTCAGAGTCCTACATTATTCTCAAAATTTAGAATCCCAAGAAAATTTTGAAATAAAGAGGAGTACCACCTCTATAAAAACACAGGGGGATTTGTATCCCTGTGAGGTTTCCATTTTGGTCCTAACGGATTCAAGAGTCAAAAAATTTGGCGACCATACTGGGGACTCAATTGAAATTTGAAATATGGTTTAGCATCTTTTGAAAGATACATGAATTTCCCCTGGGTTGATCAGCTCCACCTAGAAAATGGATTGAATAATCAATGAAGCATCTTACATCATTTATTTAATCTAGTAATAATGACAGACGAGACCTGAGAAGAATTGGAAAGGTATTAGAAGACATTGGCCCAAGAAAAAGAAAGATAAATCCTCCGAAGACAGGAGAGTGACAAGCAACAAGACCGAAGGAACAAAATGCTAGCTAGAGAAGCACAAGGACAAGGTTAGGATTGAAGCTAGACAAATACAAGGGACCCATTACCAGAAGTAAAAGCAAGCAACTATGTATTCTAAGAAGTGGAAAACATATTCCTAAAACATCTTTGGACATGGAAGAAAGAAATGAACAACCATGAGAAGAACCATGAAGAAAACCTCATGAGGAAAGACAAGGAGGTGGTGGAAGAAATCAAGAAAAACCTAAGATTTGAAAACTAAAGAAGAGTAAGAGATCCCCCTTTAAATATTCGAGTTGAGAAACATGACCTCCATGTTCTCCCTAAGGGTACCTTGAAGGAATTTTCTGGAGATGGAACAATTGATGCCAAAAAACATCTTATCTTATTTCTTGATGTTTGTGATTTTCATTGTGTTGAATATGATGATGTGATGGTAAGGCTATTTCTTCAAACCTTATCAGGAAAAGCTTACAAATGGTATACGACATTACCCAGTAGTTCAATTGGCTCATTTATGACCTTGAATCCATGTTTCTAACTATTTTCTCCCCTCCAATTGCATATCATACCCTTCTCACCAATTTCACCTAGATTGGTTTGAGGAAGAATGAGAGAATATGAGATTTTAATCTCAAGTTCAATAAAACCTTGAGTAAGATTCCAGAAGATAAAAGACCTAATGACCCATTCATACCGGGTTGTTAGAATGTGATTCCTCCAAATGTAAAATATGCTATCAAAACATCCCAAATGGATACCTTGGAGGAAGCAATGATTAAATCCATTGAGATGGAATAATTTATGATTGAGACAGGTTTCGACACCGAAATTATCCTAGGAAAAGTACAAAGGTAGCTAGGAGGATTAAGTATTGATAATCAAAGAGCCTCTAGCCCAAGAAAGAACGAATAACTGAAGCCACAACCGACCCAAAATCAAACAATTGGAGGAGGACTTTTCAAGGGAACTATACTAGATGTGAAGGTAGACCCTGCTGCGGCACAAAAAACCAAAAAACAAAATTGAAATTGCACAAATGAATAGAACCATCAGGAAAATGTAGAATGAGATAACCAGATTTAGAAGGGGATAAAATTATGTAGCAAATCGAAGAATTCTGATCCAATATCAAAGAAGGAACCCTCCCTAAGAAAACAATGTGAGGTTTGAAAACATTGATAATCTACAAAGGCCAAGGGTTCCCAGGAAACTAATCCTTAATCTAGTCGTTCTGGATAATGTATATGATGAGCAAATGGTTGAGCAAGGGAACTATTATTTACCTGATGAAAGTTACAAAACTTTACATATCGATGGATGGGAGATGTCCATGTATATATTTGAGGAAGGATGCAATGACCCTAACTCGCAAGAGAATGTTTTGCAAACACGAGCGTTTGTAAATAAATCCAAGAATAAAAATGATTCTGAAAGAGAAAAAACGAATGAGAAAAGGGAAAATGAGAATGTGACGGATAGTGTTGGAAGCAAGAAGCAACACATGATGTCAAACCTCACCCAAATGAAATACAATTTCATAGATGACTTGAGTAAACTAAGGATAACTCTTCCTTTTATAGAATTGGTGAAGATTCCCCAACAAAGGGAAAATATTTGGAGATTGTTGGATGATCCATCTGGAAAAATGGAAGTTGTTGTTATAAGTCTGAAACAAATCCAAAATAAATCAACACTCAAGTTGAGAGGTAAAATGCCACCTTTTTATATTTTAATTCAAAATCATGATGTTGCACTTCATAATTGTTTAGTCGATACTAGCACGACCAATAATATTATGCCACTAGTGGTCATGGAGGCATTGGGAATGAACTACGCCAAATATTATGAGACTGATAAAAGTATATATGCAATCAATTCCATACAAGTACCATCTTATGGTGAAATCAAAGACTTTTATGCTTGGATCATGACAGCTCCCCATATTATTACAGTTTTCAATATTATTGTGGTAGATATTTCTCTTGGATATGGAGTTGTTTTAGGAAGAGATTGGTCATATATGATCGGAGGATACATAATGAACGATGGAAGTTGAATGATGTTGCCAGAAAAATAAGGAGCAATGATTAAGGTTCCTCGTGAACCCAGGAGACCCTTCTCTTTAAAAAAGAAGGATAATGAATTAATGGAAGATTATATAGATGTTGGGATAGGAAACTATGTTATCCTAGACATGGAACAGATTGAAATCCTTGATCAAATTCAAGGTATGGAGAATCAAGAGCATCCATTTAAAGGTTATTGGAGGATTTCATTCAATGGAGCTTGCTCAAGTTCTGGGAGTGGAGTTGGAATTTTCTGTGTAAGTCCAAGAAAGATTGTGCATCCACATGCTATCAGAATTCAATTTGCATGGACCAATAATGAGGAAGAAAATGAATCTTTGATTTAGAGAATGATTCTTGCACAATATATGAAGATAGAACATCTAATTATGACTAGCGACTCTGAGTTGGTAATAAATCAAGTCGCCCAGAGGTAAAAGAACAAAAAGGAAAGACTCAAATTATATTTCAAAAGAGTTAACGAATTGATGGAAGCCTTAAGCTCTTTCAACATCTCTTTCATCCCAAGGGATAAAAATCAGAAGGAAGATTCATTAGCTTTGGCGGCCTCATTTTCAAACCCAAAAGATGTTCAGGGAAAAACATATTTTCAAGTAAAAAGAATATTTTGACCTTCTATACCTGATAACCAGGAATATTTACAAGTATTTGAGAATGATGAAGAATTGGAAAAAAAATTTATGAACGAAGATGAAGATAGTCACATGACTATTGTCCCAAGGAATTGTATTCAATAAGAGTCTCTTTTTACAAGATATGATCATGCTAAAAAACTCTTGGAAGAAGCGTCGCTATGAAAGGCCCAAGAAACAAGAAAAATTAACATTAGAACTGATAGTTCCCAAAAATACATGAATTTGGGGGTTGATTGCACAATTGATGAAGTTGATCAATATGTCACATTATTTAAAGAATATATTTATGTGTTCACATGGAGTTATGATGATTTGAAGGAATATGATAAAACAATATTTCAACACACTATTCCCTTAAGAGAAGGGGCAGAGCCTGTCAAGCAGAAGATAAGAATAATGAACCCCAAATTAAAACCATTGGTAAAGGTTGAATTGGAGAAGTTAAAGAATGTTGGAATAATATACCCCATTAGACATTTTGATTGGCTTTCAAACCTAGTAATAGTAAGAAATAAGACTGGGGAGATCCAGATGTGTGTACATTTCAGGGATCTTAACAACAAGTGTAAAGGATAATTATCCTTTACCAACATGGAGTTTCTTCTCCAACAAGTCATGGGATTAGCCTCCATGTCCAATTTAGATGGTTTTTCTAGATATAATCAAGTCTTAGTTGCTAAAGAAGATAGAGCAAAGTCATATTTCATAACACCTTGGGAGACATATGCGTATACTAGGATACCCTTTGGTTTAAATAATGTAGGAGCTACATTTTAGAGGGATATGGATCATGCTTTTGAGGGGTTCATAAGAAAATTCATGGTGTATTATAAAGATGACCTGATCGTACAATCAAAACAAGGAGTGATCACATTCATCACATGAGGAAAGTCTTTGGAAGATGTAGATTATATGGTGTTTCCTTAAATCCAAAGAAATTTGTATTTGTTGTGACTCAAGGAAAACTATTGGGTCATATTGTGTGCAAGGAAGGGATATATTTAGATACAAAAAGAGTTAAAGATATAAATTAACTAAACCCCCCATCATCTAAGAAGGGAGTTCAATCATTTTTTGGCAAGATCAAATTTGTACGAAGATTTGTCCCTGACTATGCAAGTATTGTCAAGTCGATCAATTTATTGTTAAGAAAGGACCAAAGGTTCAAATGGACCATCGATACACAAGAATCTTTCAATAATATCAAAAAGGAAATCACTACAACACCAGTCCTCATTAGGCCAAAATTTCAAAGTGACTTCATCATCTATGTGTTCAATAAAAGAATGGTTGTTGCATATATTCTTACTCATAGGAATACATGTTGATGAATGCAGCTATGTGAGACATTCTCTAGCTTACAAACATGTGAGGTGTGGATTATTTCATCTATGTAAGTCTTTCTCTCAACTTTCAAACCTGAGAGAAATCCCCTAAGAAGGGTATGTGGTTCCTTCCTCAGACAGAGCTAGGAACGTAGAGATGACCTCCTCCATTCAGAGAGTTGAGAAGAACTCCATATGACTATCCAATAGGAAAGGTGATCTGTTGAGTTAGACGTGCATGTGGTTGACCACAAGTTGAATATGTGAAATCCAAAAGTGTTGGGTGCATCGTCATGTGAACATAAATGAAGATGATGTATTAGACTCCTCTGAGTAGCAGAGTTGACGAGAAGACTCCAGGTGATTCTCATGTGTGAGGCAGTGAGAAAGTAGATCTGTAGAGTGGACGTGCCTGTGGACAAGCATAGGTAAATTTGTGAAGATATGGTTCATCTATGTAATGCAGTGAACCAGAGATATGACATCCCTATGGATGTGCCCCTAGTGGATGAGCACTAGTGGGTGTATCATATCCTTTTCTATATATTTTTCAAGAGTCGGACCTACCTGTAACCCTAATTATAATGTAAAAGGTACAATTCGGCCCTACCTCAATGTGATTAATAATAAATATAAAAGATAATTAATTTGGATAATATTTATTATAATAATAATTATGATTATAATAATAATTATGATTATAATTATAATATGACTTAGAGAGGTCATCCTTGTTGAGCCAATAGACACTTGAGTTGATAGGACAATTCTAATATAAGTAAAGGGAAACTCCCCATTGTGGAAACACATATTTCATGTGAATTTGGAAATTTCAGCAAGTACACTTCTTTGGAAAAAGGTCTGCACCTCTCTTAGGCGTTAGAGTTCTAGAGTTTGAGCACCCTCTTGTGTACTAGGTCTTTCTTGGTGTTGAAGGTATTTCTCTTGAAGAATATAGAAAAGGATTTGGCTGGGTTTTCTTCCCTTGTTGAGAAGGGTTTCTCACGATACATTTTGTGTTCTTGTGCATGGTGCTTCTTCTTGTGATCTTGGTTTTTGTAGCATTTGTGGTTATGGTTAAATGATAAAAATGAAATGAACTTCATGCTTAACCTAATGCATTGAAAAATCAACATGGTATCAGAGGATAGGTCTTGAAAGAACCCATTTCACAAGCATCCACCAAATCTCAATCCACTTTTTGCAGAACCGTACGGCCCTTCTAGGGTTTCTAGAAAAAATCTATATGGCCTCCCTTTCAGTGGTGATTCAGCCCTCAATACTTGGACGTTGGGGAAACTTTTGGATTATAAGAGTATAGCCTCTTCTAGCGCATCTCCAGAAGCTCTAAAAATGAAATTACAAGAAATATTGATTTTTGGCCCTAGGGTTTCTAGGGTGTCGAAATTTCCTGCAGAATATTAATTTTGGATTTCTGAAGAAACGTTCTCCTGAATCAGCAAGCATCTATGTGACATTATCAAATTGCTTTTTGGCAGTCATAAGTCCAATATAATCCAATGTTGCTAATTTAACCTAATCATTATGTTTTCAAAATCCAGTCAACAAGAAATTGAAGAAACCAATTAAATGAAGAACAGATCATTAGTATAATACAGTCTTGATGGAGCAAGCAACTGCAGCCCCTAGAAATCAAAGCTTCTAGTCACTCTTGAAGAAGATGACCTCTTGGATGTAACAATTAAAACTCTACCAGACACAGCTATAGATAGAGAACTTGTCTTAACCACTCTCCAGAATCTTCCAAAATCATGGGAGCCTTTCATTCAGAGTATCAGTGGAAGAGAAGAGCTAACAACCTTTGAACGTTTATGGACATATTGCACTCAAGAAGAACTTAGACTTAGAAATAGAGGAGTGGAAGATTCCTTAGAAGAAAATTATTCTCTTTCACTTCATACAAATAAGGGAGGAAAATTCAAAATAAATTCCAGGAAAACATTTAAAGGTGAAATTCTTCATCCAATCCAAGTTATCAAATAAGAGATGTTTCAGAAATTCAGTTCTTCAGATGTGACAATTATGGACACATTACAAGAAATTGTCCAACCAGGAAGAAGGGAAGACAATATGCTTCCCCCGCTGACATTGATCTAGATCCACCTCAAAATAGTGAAGCGAAGATAGACGAGAAGTACTTCCTCTAAAAGGACATGACTACAAACTAGGTAAATCATTTTATCTCTAATTTTATAGTTAATTGCATTTTTCAAATAAATAAAGGATATTTTTCCTAGTACAGGAGCTCCCAAAGACTTGGACCATTATCCCTAGTACGAGAGTCCAAACCATATTTAATTTGTTCATTATACAAGAAAAAATGTTGTCCTTGAAAAAGAGATATCCTTTCAAAGATCTATAGAATCTCAAATGGAGATTGACAGTAAGATAAATACTTTCTCCCCTTTCAGCAGTTTAGAGGGAGACATACCTTATTCCAATTGATCCAATTGTTTCAGTTGATATATATTCAGAGATATTGTAGTAGGGCATAAGAGGCCTACCTAGACTCACTCTGCAAGAGGCAGAGAAACATACAAGCCTCTCAAGACACATATCGAAAAAGAAAAAGATATTTTCGAGCTATCCTTCAGTCTTGAGCCATTGATCCTGAGCCTCCTTGTATTATAAAAGAAACAGGAGAACAGGTATGGAAATATGCCATAATACTAGTATGTCTTAAAATAATGATGTATAAGATATTGTCCAGAAAATAGAAGGGAAGCATGTAATGACTTCCAAGTGGATCTATAAGATCAAGCATGCAGCTGATAGAAGTGTCGAGAAATATAAAGAAAGATATATAGCTAGAGGTTTCTCACAAACAGAGGGAGTTGTCTATGATAAGACACTTGATCCAGTAATCCTGATACACTTCCATCTATACTACTATCCATGAGTTGGAAACTATATTATATGAATGGTTTCTTGATCAGTTTGGGTTTCAGCAAGAGTGTTGTTGACCCAAACCTATAGTATTACAGTGTTGGTGACAAGAACCTTATTTTGATGAATTATTCAGAAATCCTTGTTGTTGGATACAAGTAAGATTTGAATTTTGATTTCGAGATGAAGGATATGAGTATGATGCACCACTTCTTGGGACAAAAATTATGATAGAGGACCGATGAGATTTTCCTAATTCAAGGAAAAAATACACTAGGAATATTAAATAAGTTTAGTATGACAGAATGCAAAACCATCGTGATGGATTTGAAAAAAATGAGTGATGATGATTCAGACGAGATTGATCCACAACTGATTGGATCATTGATGTATTTGGTTAACACCAGGCCAGATTCATGTTATGCAGTGAATGTTCTTAGTCAATCCATGAGTCATCCAAGACAGACTCACTGGATAGTAGTAAAGCATTTATTGACATATATATGAGGCACAGTTGAATATGACCTGAGATATCCCTCCAGTGTGAACTTGATTTTGCAGGATATAGCAATTCATATTGATTAGAAAGTACAGTGGACCAAAAGAACACATCTGGTTATTATTCTACCATGAATGTTTCCATGGTTTCCTAATGCAGCAGGAAACAAAACTCTGTGGCCTTGAGCTCTACAAAATCAGAGCATATAGCATCAAGTGTGTGAAGCAATATGGCTTCACAAACTTCTGAAAGATTTATTTGACCATTAGATGGATCATATGATAATAACCAAAGAGTCGTGTGTAATGCTTCTTGAAAACCCAATGTTTCTTGATGGATCGAAACACGATGAGATGAAACATCCTTATATCAGAGATAAGATGCAGAGGAAAATCGTACACATGCAGTACCTTCCTACACATGAGAAGATTATAGATATCTTCACCAGACTAACTTGGTGAAAAATGCCTTCCTATTTAAGACGGAGTATTGATGACTCCAACCAAAAAAAAAAATAGAGTACATTTGTATGAGATTTGGAATGATGAAGAATGCCTCCCTAGCTGAGAGGGAGTGTTGATGACTGTAGCTATGTGAGACATTCTCTAGCTTACAAACCTACGAGGTGTGGATCATTGCAGCTATGTAAGTCTGTCTCTCAGCTTACAAACCTGAGAGAAAGCCCCTAATAAGGGTATATGGTTCCTTCCTGAGATAGAGTTAGGAACGTAGAGATAACCTCCTCCATTCAGAGAGTTGAGAAGAACTCCAAATGATTATCCAGTGAGAAAGGCGATTGGTTGAGTTAGACGTGTCTGTGGCTAAGCACAAGGTGAAAATGAGAAATCCCAAAGTGTTGGTTGCATCGTCATGTGAACAGAAATGAATATGATGTATTAGCCTCCTCCGAGCAGTAGAGTTGACGAGAAGACTCAAGTTGATTGTCCTGTGTGAGGCAGTGAAAAAGTAGATCTATAGAGTGGACGTGCATGTGGAACAGCACAGGTGAGCATGTGAAGATTTGGTTCTTTTGTGTAATGCAGTGAACCGGAGATATGACATCCCTATGGATGTGTCCCTAGTGGATGAGCACTAGTGGGTGTATTTGATCCTTTGCTATATATTGTTCAAGAGTCAAACATGCCTGTAACCCTAATTGTAATGTAAAAGGTACAGGTTGGCCCTACCTCAATGTGATTAATAATAAATATAAAAGATAATTAATCTGGATAATATTAATTATAATCATAATTATTATTATTATTATATGACTTAGAGAAGTCAGCCCTATTGACCCAATAGACACTTCAGTTGATAGGACAAGTCTAATATAAGTAAAGGGAAATTCTCCATTGTGGAAACACATCTTTCATGTGAGTTTAGAAATTCCAGCAAGTACATTTCTTTGGAAAAAGGTGTGCACCTCTCTTGGGTGCTATATTTATAGGGTTTGAGCACCCTCTTGTGTGCTAGGTATTTCTTAGTGGTGAATTTATTTATCTTGAAGAATATAGCAAAGGATTTGGATGGGTTTTCTTCCTTTGTTGAGAAGGGTTTCCCAGGATACATTTTTTGTTCTTGTACATGGTGCTTCTTCTTATGATCTTGGTTGTTGTAGCATTTATGGTTATGTTTTAATGATAAAATTGAAATGAACTTCATGCTTAACCTAATGCATTGAAAAATAAACAATACCAAGGGTGAAGAAATCCCAATTAGCTCCATGAGAAAAAACCTTCATGATTATGAATTGAGATATTCATAATTGGAGAAGCAATCCTTATCTCTTGTAAAAGTGATGGTGCACTTTCGGACTTACATAATAAATTCTCATGTCATTGCTTTTGTTCCATACTCTCCTATGAAGATGATTTTGAATCAGTAATTGAGAGAAGGAAAATGGGCAAACTAGTTGGCGAAGATTCAAGAATATGATATTGAAATTAAACCTTTAAAGGCAGTCAAAGGACAGGGTTTATGTAATCTCATTGTAAATAGTGATTCTTTGGATGGAATGATTTCAATCTCAATAGGAGAACCAATTGCAGATTCAAAATGGTATAAATATATTCTATTCTACTTGAGGTCTGGACAATTTCCAGTCACCATGAACCCTAAAGAGAGAAGAATGTTGAAGTTGAAGTCAAATAAATATGTGTTGATTGTTGATATATTGTTTAGAAGAAACTATGATGGTATATTTGTAAGATGTGTTGATGAAAAGAAAGCTCAAGAATTAATGAGAGAATTCCATGAAGGAATATGTGGTGGACATTTTGCGCCTACAGCCATCAACCATAAGATAATAGGACTTGGGTTTTATTGGCCATCAATTTTTAAAGACCCGTATGCTACAATAAGGAAGTTTGTATCATGTCAACAATTTTCAGGGAAAATGAAAAAATTTGCAATGTCATTACAGCCTATATTTGTAGAACAACCATTTTCCCAATGGGGACTTGATGTCATCGAGTCAATAAACCCAAAGTCAAGAAAGGGACATATATATATTCTCACCACTACAAATTGTTTTACAAAGTGGCCAGAAGCTGTGGAATTAAAAAGGGTTGATTTTGAAGAGTTGATTAAGTTTCTCAAAGATAATATTTTTTCAAGATTCAGTGTCCCAGACAAACTCATCATTGATAATGGTTCGATTTTCATTGGCTCAAAATTTATAGAATTTTGTGGAGAATATGGATTTTTTATGGGGAAGTCATCAAACTATTATCCACAAAGGAATGGTCTTGCAGAATCCACTAATTAGACACTCATTCAGATATTGAAGAAAACTATTGACAATAACCAAAGGAATTGGAATTTAAATTTGATTGATGCATTGTGGGCAAGCTGAACAACTCTTAAATATAGCACTGGGGTGTCTCTGTATACATTGGCTTATGGGAAAGAAAAAAAAATGTCAATTAGCCTCTAGCTCAACTCCCTGACTTGTATAGTCAACACAAAATATGTAGAAGGTAGTGCACCTATGCAAAAGAGGATCCACTAGTTATTGAAATTGGAATAAGAACGAAGTAAAGCCCTGAATAGAACTTCTCAGAAATAGTAGAGTATTGAAATTTATTTTAACCAGAATGGAACCGTAAAGAATTTTCAGAAGGGAGAATCGGTGTTAATCTGGAACAAAGCTAAGGAAAAACCATCGATGCATACAAAATTTGAAGCACTCTGGATTGGACCATACATCATCAAAAATATCCTGGGTTTTAGTTCTTATATGTTCAAAGACATGAAGGGTAAAATTCTAATGTTGGTTATTAATGGGAAACATTTGAAAGGTTTCTTCACTTGAAATTTTCTCATTCCCTTGTACATGATTTTTCACTTTCATTTATTCAGTTTGTATATCCTTACCTTTGACTCCATATCTCAATGGATGGAAGCGCCTGGTCATGAATATTTTGGATTCTTGACAACCCACAGGGGGTTATCATCCCACAATTGGAGCCAGTTGTTGAGATCAATTCCTGCTTCCGAAATTTCATTTCCCTTTATATTTTCCCAACTACTTTTTTTCCATTTCTTTTCCCTCTTCTATACCTACCCTTGTTTCTCTTTTTCCTTTTTCCCTTCTTCTATCCCTTTCTAGTTACCATATTTAGTCGTATTTCAAAAAATCGGCAGGTTCCCGGGTTGGCGGGTTCATGAAAATATCCATATTGAAAATTGCTCGCATACGTCCCCGCCATATTTTTTATTTTCCCAATATGCATTAAGTCTGGTTTAATGTTAATAATTGATTATGTAGGATCCGAAAATATCGTCATTAATAGTGAAGGGCTCGAGGAGATTTCTCATTAAATCGCATTAAAACTTTATTTTCCAAAGTTTATATTATTTTCATCTCTCTCAAAAGATTAATTTAAAGTTATTATCTAGCTGAAAGAATACTCTCATCAACCTATGGTAGCAGCAGCTAGACAATAGTTATGTCGTGATACTTTAAATATATTTGGTCGTGAAGATCAGAACTTTCAGTGGTCCAGAGCATATCCATATTACTCCTCTCCTCTTGCACAGAAATTCGTGATCTGGGTATTTAGAATCATTCATGCAGGATGTGTTCTTGAGGTATTTGACTGTAAATAACTTGTTGCATGGTGTGTGGAGAAGTAGGTGCCAATACTGATAATTATACAACTCCAAGGTCATTCTCTGATTTCTCTTTCACCAAAAGTATTTCACAATATGTTGAAGCTCCCAAATCCGACGCTTACCTTCAAAGGAGAAGACTGGGGAGATTTCTTGAAGAAACATAACAATGGACTTGACGTCCTCCCTGAATATTTGGAGATTCTTGCATCTATTCCAAAAGACATAACCAGGATCCAGGACGACTCTTTTAAAAACCCCTTTCAATAAATCGCATGGTTGTTTACCAGGTTGACAGGTGAGGAAAGCATTGATACCATCTCTCGCATGATTCTATATATTTAATATTTTACAGTAAAATAACAGGCCATCTTTGACTGGGGAAAATTGATTTCTATCGAAATATTGTCCCTGTTAACGCATTATAAAAAGGATAAAAAATTATTTATGGTGTCCTATCTGATATTAGATATAGTGTATTGTTTCCAATTCCCAAAATTGACCATAAGTAAGAGGGTGAATCGTGAAACAGATCTGGTTACCTTCTGGTATCCGGCATTATGGAGACATAATACCCCTTTGTATTTTTATGAATTCTATAATGATTTTGTCTCAGTATTCAAGAGGTTGTTTTTGGGTGAGAATACTTCAAGGATATCTGACCAAAATAACAAATTTATATAGAAAAAAGGAACGATAGAACAAATGGATAATCACGGTACCATTAGGATATTTATTCCAAAGAAAATCCTTCTTTTCTCCTGTATCATGTATATGACAAATTATTCATTGCAGAGGTGGAAAGGCAATACAACTTTTGGCTACATTTTTTTAACAAAAAGAAAAAAAAAAGGAAAAATAAATTTATCACCTTTCCATGGAAGATGTCAAAGCAAGAAAAATAATCATCTACTCAGTAAGATATCACCTCTTGCCTCGTATTCCCAATATGAAGACAGCCTAGCTTTCAAAGGAATGTTTGAAAGTGACAACACTCTCAGAGATCTTACCTTAAAGAGCCAACTTCAAATTACCAAGATGACAAAGGATGACACAGTTGCACTCTTCTTTATGAAGTTATCAGAGATTAAAGAATAGTTAGATACCATTGGGTAAATCATGTCTAATAGAGAACTTGTCTTAACCACTCTTCAGAATATTCCAAAATCATGGGAGACTTTCATTCATAGTATTAGTGGAAGAGAAGTTATACCAACCTTTGAACGTCTATGGACAGATTGCACTCAGGAAGAAATTAGACTTAGAAATAGAGGAGTGGAAGATTCCTCAGAAAAAAATCATGCTCTTTCACTTCATACGAAGAAGGGAGGAAAATTCAAAAGAAATTCTAGGCAAACATTTAAATTTGAAAAGTCTTCATCCAATCCAAGTTATCAAAGAAGAGATGTTTCATAAATTCAGTGCTTCAAATGTGACAAGTATGGACACATTGCAAGAAATTTTCCAACCAGGAAGAAGGGAAGACAATATGCTTCCACCGTTGACATTGATCCAAATCCACCTAAAAAGAGTGAAGAAAAGAGAGAGGAGAAGTACTTCCTCTAAAAGGACATGACTACAAACTAGGTAAATCATTTGATCTCTAATTTTATAGTAGATTGCATTTTTCAAATAAATAAAGGATATTCTTCCTAGTAAAGGAGCTCTCAAATACTTGGACCATTATCCCTAGTACGGTAGTCCAAACCATATTTAATTTATTCATTATACAAGAACAAGCATTGTCCTTGAAAAAGGGATAGCCTTTCAAAGATCCAAAGAATCTCAAATGGAGATTGACAGTAAGACAAATACTTTCTCCCCTTTCAGCAATTCGGAGGGAGACATACCTTATTCCAATTGATCAAGTTGTTTCAGTTGATATATATTCATAGATATTGCAGTAGGGTGTAAAAGACCTCCCTAGACTCACTCTAAAAAGAGGCAGAGAAACATACAAGCCTCTCAAGGCACATCCGACAAAGAAAAATATATTTTCGAGCTATCCTTCAGTCATGAGCCATTAATGTTGAGCCTCCTTGTATTAGAAAAGAAACAAGAGAATAGGTATGGAAATATTCTATAATACCAATATGTCTTAAAAGAATGATGTATAAGATATTGTCCAGAAAATAGAAGGGAAGTCTGTAATGACTTCCAAGTGTATCTATAAGATCAAGCATGCAGTTGATAGAAGTGTCGAGAAATACAAAGAAATATCTATAGCCAGAGCTTTCTCACAAATAGAGGGGGTTTTCTATGATAAGACACTTGATCCAGTAAGCCTGATACACTTCCATCCGTACTACCATCCATGAGTTGGAAACTATATCATATGGATGGATTCTTGATGATTTTGGGTTTCAGAAAGAGTGTTGTTTACCCAAACCTATAGTATTATAGTGTTGGTGAGGAGAACCTGATTTTGATGACTTATTTAGAAATCCTTGTTGTTGGATGCAAGTAAGCTTTGACTTCTGATTTTGAGATGAAGGATATGAGTATGATTCACCACTTCTTGGGACAAGAAGTATGACAGAGGACTGTCAGGGAGTGTCAGCGCTCCTTGTCATCCTTTGGGGGAGCTTTGCAACACTATATTCCCCTTTCTATGGGAACACTAGGCTATTTGAAGAAATCTTGGGTTGTTGAGGAAAATCAAGGAAAATTGTAACAACCTCCTCGTTACGACAACAACTCTGATAACAGGTGCAATTTTTTATTTTTATTTTTATTTTTTTTTAAGGTGTGTGCGCGTGTGTAGAAGTAACAGACACACTTGACTCTACGTCGCCACTCGACAACCAACAAGACGCAACCACAAAGTTCATCACAAGAAGACTAAAGGCACACAACGAGTAACTGCAAGCAATATACGACCATATACATAAGGTGCACAACGCAACATTTAACGACCTACTGGGTTAAGCACAGTACGAACACAGAGGGAATAATCCATAGTAGTAGATCTTACTATTTCTGCACAGGAAAGCAGGGCGTTTAATCTTAGTTCACTGCTCCAGAGAGAGAGAAGGTCAGATAGGCTCCTGGTCGACTGCTCAGGCAGAAACTAGTAATCTCCGTCAGGTGTGTCGCAAGAGTGGAAACCCTCCCTTTAAAGGGCCTGAGACTCTTGATACGGCACTGGATTCTTTACACGAAAAATCACACACACAGGCATATCTCCTAAGGTTACCTGGGGGTGTCTACATCCCACCCGATACAAGCAGACCGAGCACACAGAAGGCGTATCAACCTAGTACCACATTATTCAAAATGAACAGTGACCCTCATTTACTGACTCAAATAATCCTTGTACTTAATCAAGGACACTACACCACATAACTTATCAATAACATCTAAGATTACAATGACGTTGTCGTGACATGATAAACATATTACATTACAACCATTTATTTTGCACAATAACATCACCTTATATTTTATGTGTTATCCCAACCCTAACATTACAAAACCATTGCCATAAAAGGGTAACACCCCTTTTTTTAAGTGATAAAAAGTTTGCAGGAATAACCTTTACATTACAAGGCATTCACCATTAATAAGGCTAGTAAGGAAATTAACACCCTTATTCCAACCATAAAAATAAGTTCACAGAATTAATTGCAATGTTCCCCTCAACCCAATCGCATTAATTCATTGTAGTCCCTTCAAGGACCTTATATTTTTCATGTTGTAAATAAAACAAACTTATTTAGCCCTGCAATGAACTGAACATATCATTCTTTTCATACCAAATTAACATTGTAAAGAGAATAACCAGGATCTTGCATTCATATCTTATCAACACTGGTATAGCATTTTTCGCCTTGTACAAGCATCGCCATTACGTAAACAAATGACATTGACAGTAGCTTTTACCAAGAGCATTAATAATAAGAGTTACATTTTATTTATTATTGACAACAATAAAACTACAACAAATAAAATATCAAACCTCTATTTTCGAATTGTAAGTTAAACAAAACATTTTGGGAAAGTTCTAAAAGAAATTGAACACAATCATCATTACAAACTATCAATTAATATAATTAATATAATACTGGAAGATTTACATTACATAACCCCAATTACCAAAAATCAAATTTACTTTACACAACCCCATTACCTGAAAATTTACATTACGCAACACCAATTACCTAAAAGTGTGCATGGTAAGAGTTATTATGTAGATAGTCAAAAGTAAAATCCATTTATGTTCATATACAAATCAAGACAAATAAAACATGAACATTTACATTACACAACACCAATTACCTAAAGGTGTGCATGGTAAGAGATAGTATGTAAATAGTAAAAAGTAAAATCCATTTATGTTCATATAAAAAAAATCAAAGACAATTAAAACATTTCTACGAGCTTATAGAAGGTTTCGACCAAGGTGAAGATATAAGAGTGTTATAATTATATTTAACTTATCAATGAAACAAGGCATTCTTCAATAATGGCATCTATAAAATGAAAATTTAACAGTAATCCACAGAGCTACACCAGATTGGACAGTATTTTTTTCTATTTTTTTTTTTTAAAGAATGACTATAATTTATAACGAATGACAGCAAATTTAAAACGAAATGGAAGTAGATTATAAACTCCGGGGTAAAACGAATGCTCACGGTGATGTACAGAATACCCGCACTGAATAAAAACGCCCACTGGCAAGGAAAGAAACGCCCACGGGAATGATTTCGCCCACAGAGGATGAATGCCCGCAATAATATAACACCCCAGTCACAAATAGAGACGCCCACAGTCAAGGAAGACGCCAGAAAAAATATAAAACGCCCCAGTCACCAATAGAACGCCCAAGTAAAGAATCACTCCACGGAAAATTGCAAAAACCCCACAGAAAGGTGGAACGAAATGCCCCAACGAATTGCCCGAAATTGACAACGAGAAGACGGTAATTTTACAAACGAATGACAGCAAGTTATACAATGAAATTACAGCAACTGATAACACGAAATGCCCACAAAAGAAATGCCCCCAATAAATGTGGAAAACGCCCACCGTCACATATAATGCCCATATCAAACAACACCGCCAGAAATACAATGCCCACAAAAGGTAAATACACCAACAGAGGGTAAAAATGCCCTGGAAGTATAAGAATGCCCAGGGAAAAGTAAAAACGCCCCGGCAAAATAAAAAACGCCCAGGGAATGGAAAAACGCCCCGGCAAATAAAAAAAGGGTTTCTACTTTCACTAAAGCCAAAAATCATCGCAGAAATAAAGGTTCTATTAGTTACACAATTCAAATTCAGAAGTAAGGTAGTCGAGCCAACATATCGAGAACAAACTAGGTTATCCCTTTATACCTGAGAAGCGGCCAATGTAAAAATAAAAAATAAAAAATGAAGGATAAAATAACCATGAAGAGCAAGGTGAACGCCGCTACATGGGCCAGGGAGGGTTTCTATCAATCTAACATTGAAACCATTTACACAATAACCATTCTACCTTACAAAATAGAGGAGCGTACCTTGCCTTATCGCTCGCTTGATGATGTCCGTGCGCTCCGCGTTGCTCCTGCTCCGTGCCGCTCCCGCTTGCCGACCGTAGCGACTACACCGGTACCTCCCAGCCAAACGCTAGGGGTACTCTGCTTCCCCCTCAGCCCCCCGAGCTGCAAAGGGTCCACACACAATCCAGACAGTAACCTAGCTTCCCAGCTCGCCTCCCAGGCTGAGCTACCACTCTAATACAGCTGAGAAAATCCCCAACTCCTCACAAGCAATCCGTCCAGTTTTTCATTTCAACATCATAACAATGCCTCATCGTCCATCCCCTTTTCCCCCCTAGCCCCTTTCTTTTTATCCCAGTTTTGACCTAAATCATATTTCTTTTAAGTTTT
>ML785868.1:94723-135180 GCA_009831015.1 Picea engelmannii
GATACATGAAAAACATCGTGCATACGCCTCAAAGAATCAGGCAAGGCTAGTCGATAGGCCACGGGCCCCTTTCTCTCCACAATCTCGAAAGGTCCCACGAACCTAGGAGAGAGTTTAGCTCCCTTTCCAAACTTGATCGAACTATTATGTGGTTTAACCCGCATGAAGACTCGATCGTCGACCTCGTAACTACGGTCGACTCGGTGCGCATCAGCATAACTCTTTTGTTGATCCTGCGCTTCTTTAATCCTTTGTCTTATGGTTTTCATTTGCTCTTCCATTTCTTGGATTGCATCTGGTCCCACCAGGACCCTATCCTCAAGACGATCCTAACTCAAGGGCGTCTGACACGGTCGGGTGTCATCTTAATGGTGCTCTGGTAGCTATTGTTGTAAGCAAACTCTACTAGAGGCAAGAACTCCTCCCAACGCTTTTGTTGGTCCATCACGTACATGCGCAACATGTCTTCCAAGGTTTGGTTCATTCGTTCGGTCTGCCCGTCATTCTCTAGGTGATACGCAACACTAAAATTAAGTTGGGTTCCCAATGCCTCTTGGAAACTCGTCCAAAATCGTCTAGTAAACACCGATCCTCGATCGGATATAATCTTTTTAGGCACGCCATGCAGCCTCACAATCTCACTGATGAAAACTCTCGCTATGTCAGGTGCCTGATACGTCGTACGCACAGGAGTAAAGTGAGCACTCTTCGTCAGAGTGTCTACTACTAACAAAATCGAGTCGTGTCTCCTTGCTGTCAGTGGCAATCCAACAATAAAATCCATCGAAATAACTTCCCATTTCGATTCTGGAATGGCATGTTGTTGAAGTAATCCTGCCGGGTGTCTATGTTCAGCCTTTACCTGCTGACACTCTAGACATCTAGCCACAAAGTTGACTATGTCGGCCTTCATTCCCTTCCAGAAGAATAAGGGTTTAAGGTCTGCCCTCATCTTCGTAACTCCTGGGTGAGCCATGTAAACTTCTCTATGAGCCTCGCTCAAGATCAGCATCCTCAACTCATCGTTAGGCGGTACGTAAATCCGACCTCTAAACCTCAATAACCCATCGCTATCAAAATAAAATCCCTCATATCGTGGTACCATCATTGTGTTTTGTCTGATAAACTCCTCGACTTCCTTGTACCAGTCATCATCACGCTGTAAAGTGAGAATCTTCTCACGTGGATTTGTTTGAAGAGGCAACACCGAAAAGATGCGTGGCCTCCGACTCAAAGCATCCGCCACTCGGTTCACTGTTCCCTTTATGTAAGTAATCTCGAAGTCGTACTCGCTAAGCAATTCCGACCAACGCCGTTGTCGCGTGTTCAGGTCGCTTTGCGTGAAAATGTGTTGCAGCCCACAATGATCAGTCTTTAATTCAAATTCTCGTCCAACAAGGTAGTGTCTCCAAACCTTTAAGGCATAAACGATGGCTAATAGCTCCAAGTCGTGCGTCGCGTAGTTCTCTTCATGTCTTCTCAGCTTCCTCGAAATGTAAGCAATCACTCATCCGTCTTGCATCAAGACTCTGCCTAATCCTTCCTTGGATGCGTCAGTGCATACCAAGAAGTCTGCGTCCATGTCAGGGACCTTTAGTATCGGCGCGGTTTTCAACAACTCCTTAAGCCTCCGAAATGCTTCCGCGCATTTCTCTGTCCAAACAAACTTCTTGTTTTTCTTCTGCAATTCTGTGATCGGATTTGCTATCTTCGAAAATCCCTCGACAAACCGTCGATAGTATCCTGCTAAACCCATAAAACTACGCACTTCTGTGACATTCGTCGGCGCAGGCCATTCCATAATAGCCTTAACCTTGGATGGATCCACGGCGATACCTTCGCCGGAGATGACATGCCCTAAGTAGTGAATCCTCGATTGATAAAAAGAGCATTTGGACAACTTCCCATATAATTTGTGTTCTCGTAAACATTGTAGTACCAAGTGCAAGTGCTCATCATGCTCCTTCGTCGTCTGAGAGTAGATCAAAATATCATAATGAATACTTGAACGAACTTGTCCAAGTACTCGCGGAACACCCCGTTCATCAAACTCATGAATACCCCTGGGGCGTTTGTCATCCCAAACGGTAAAACAGTAAATTCGTAATGTCCAAATCTCATCTTAAAGGCGGTCTTAGGGACGTCATCCTCCTTGATCCGCAACTGGTGATACCCTGATCGCAAATCGATCTTGGAGAACACCGTCGCTCCCTTCATTTGATCGAACAGATCATCAATTCTTGGTAAGGGATATTGATTCTTGATCGTAGCCTTGTTCAGTTAACGGTAGTCAATGAAAAGCCTCCATGACCCGTCCTTCTTTCGTATGAAAATAACTGGTGCACCCCACGGTGACACACTAGGACATATCAGTCCCAGGTCCAACAACTCCTTCAGTTTCATTTTCAACTATTGCAACTCCGGGGTCGACATCCGATAAGGCATTCTTGCTATCGGTTTGGTCCCCGGTTTCAGGTCTATGGTAAACTCCAATTCCCTTTCCGGCGGCATCCCAGGAAACTCCTCTAGAAATACGTCCGCAAACTCCCTTACCACCGAAAGGTGTTCTAGACCTTCTGCTACTCCCTTCTCGTTTAGCGTGAGGATCGCATAAAGTTTGCACCCCTTGTGCATACTCTTCTGTAACTGTAAGGAAGAGACGAACCGTAGGGAAACTCCCTGGTTCTGTCCTACAATCACACGTCTCTGTCCTTCGTCATCAACCAAGCTCAACCGTTTTTTCTTACAGTTGAGTATCGCCTCATGCGTTTCCAACCAATCCATACCAATCACGACGTCATAAGATCCTAAGATCGTGACGTACAAGTTGACCCTCATGACAAACTCTCCCAGGTTAAGGGCACAGCCCGTAACCTTTCCTCCAACCTTCTGTTTGGCTCCCGAAGCCATCTCCACGAAGCTAAACTCATCCTGTTCGACTGCCTTTACCTTAATCCTTTTTAGTGCTGCACCAGAAATGAAACTCTAAGTAGCTCCTGGGTCTATCAAAATACTAAGGGTCTGGTCAGCGACAGTACCTTTCGTCTCGAGCACAGTCGATTGGTGCTCTGCCTGGCGGTTATTCATCGCTGCATAAATCCGATGGGCCTTGCCCATATCTCCCACGATAGCGGGTCCGGTTGATCCGGACACTCTGGCCCTCTCCATAGGACAGTCGCGCTGGTAGTGTGGCTCCCCACACGTCCAACACCCCTTCTTCAGCCCAGTAGTCCTGGTGCCCGAAGTAGAAGAGGATGGCCCACCGGCCTGGAAACCAGGTCTGTTCTGCTGAATAGGCCTAAACTGTTGTTGTTGCGGGCGACGCTGCTACTGGTGTTGTGGTCCTCGATAAGGTGTCCGCTGCTGAGGCGGTGGTCGTCGAGGTGTAGCAAAAGTGGATCCCCTCTGGAAGCCACGATGTCCCGGCATATGTCTCGTTGGTGTCTGATGTTGCGGCGTACCAGATGAACTCTGCCCCGTGGGTCTCGCTGGAGTCCTGGTATGACCCCCACTGATAAGCTCCTCCTCATCTATGAGGGCCTTTTGGACAGAGTCATGCAAGCTTTGAGGCATCAAGATCCTAACCTTTGCACGCAGGCTGTCGTTAAGGCCAAACACAAACCGGTTGACCTTGAGCTTCTCTGTGTTAAGGTGTGGAGCATACCGGAGCAGCTCCATAAAACGTGCCTCGTACTCGGGCACCATACGACCTCCCTGTCGTAACGCATTGAATTCATTGAGCTGACGCTCAATGAATTCCTCTGAAAGGTACCTCTCTCGGAACCGTTCCTCAAACAGTTCCCATGACACGTTAGTGACCAAAGTTAGCACCTTTCTGTCTTGATCTTAGAGATTTAAAGTTCAAGAGGAAATCCACTTGTCTGCAGGGGGATTTTCTTGTAACAGTGGTTCCTACCTGAGACAGATCTAGGAACGTAGAGATGACCTCCTCCATTTAGAGAGTTGAGAAGAACTCCATATGATTATCCAGTGGGAAAGGAAATCTATTGAGTTAGACGTGCATGTGGTTGAGCACAAGGTGAACATGTGAAATCCCAAAGTGTTGGGTGCATCGTCATGTGAACAGAAATGAAGATGATGTACTAGCCTCCTCTAAGAAGTAGAGTTGACAAGAAGACTCCATATGATTCTCTTGTGCGAGGCAGTGAGAAAGTAGATCTGTAGAGTGGACGTGCCTGTGGACGAGCACAGGTGAACGTGTGAAGATCTGGTTCTCCTGCGTAATGCATTGAACCAGAGATATGAAATCCCTATGGATGTGCCCCTAGTGGATGAGCACTAGTGGGTGTATCATATCCTTTGCTATATATTTTTCAAGAGTCAAACCTTCTTGTAACCCTAATTGTAATGTAAAAGGTATAGGTCAGCCCTACCTCAGTGTGATTAATAATAAATATAAAAGATAATTAATCTGGATAATATTAATTATAATTATTATTATATGACTTAGAGAGGTCAGCCCTATTGAGCCAATAGACACTTCAGTTGATAGGAAAAGTCTAATATATGTAAAGGGAAATTCCACATTGTGGAAACACAACTTTCATGTGAATTTGAAAATTTCAGCAAGTACACTTCTTTGGCAAAAGGTGCACACCTCTCTTGGGCACTAGAGTTCTAGGGTTTGAGCACGATCTTGTGTGCGAGGTATTTATTGGTGGTGAAGGTATTTCTATTGAATAATATAGCAAAGGATTTGTCTAGGTTTTCTTCCCTTGTTGAGAAGAGTTTCCTAGGATACATTTTGTGTTCTTGTGCATGGTGCTTCTTCTTGCTTGGTTGTTGTAACACTTATGGTTATGGTTAAATGATAAAAATGAAATGAACTTCATGCTTAACCTAATGCATTGAAAAATCAACAATACCAAGGGTGAAGAACTCCCAATTAGCTCCATGAGAAAAACCCTTCATGATTATGAATTGAGATATTCATAATTGGAGAAGCAAGCCCTATCTCTTGTAAAAGAGGTGGCGCACTTTTGGAATTACATAATAAATTCTCATGTCATTGCTTATGCTCCATCCTCTCCTGTGAATATGATTTTTAATCAGTAATTGAGAGAAGGAAAATGGTCAAGCTGGTTGGCAAAGATTCAAGAATATGATATTGAAATTAAACATTTAAAGGCAGTCAAAGGACGGGGTTTATGTAAGCTCACTGCAAATAGTGATTCTTTGGATGGAATGATTTCAATCTCAATAGGATAACCGATGGAAAATTGAGAATGGTATAAATATATTGTATTCTACTTGAGGTCCGGACAATTTCCAGTCACCATGAACCCTAAAGAGAGAATAACATTGAAGATGAAGTCAAATAAATATGTGTTGATTGTTAATATATTGTTCATAAGAAACTATGATGGTATATTGTTAATATGTGTTGATGAAAATAAATCTCAAGAATTAATGAGAGAATTCCATGAAGGAATATATGGTGGACATTTTGGCCCTACCGCCATCGCCCATAAGATAATAGTATTTGGGTTTTATTGGCCATCAATTTTTAAAGACTCGTATGCTACAATAAGGAAGTTTGTATCTTGTCAACAATTTTCAGGGAAAATGAAAAAAATTGCAATGTCATTACAGCCTATATTTGTAGAACAACCATTTTCCCAATGGGCACTTGATGTCATTGAGTCAATAAACCCAAAGTCAAGAAAGGGACATATATATTCTCACCACTACAAATTGTTTTACAAAGTGGCCAGAAGCAGTGGCATTAAAAAGGGTTGATTATGAAGAGTTGATTAAGTTTCTCAAAGATAATAATTTTTCAAGATTCGGTATCCCAAACAAATTCATCATTGATAATGGTTCAATTTTCATTGGCTCAAAATTTACAGAATTTTTTGGATAATATGGAATTGTTATGGGGAATTCATCAAACAATTATCCACAAGGGAATTGTCTTGCAAAATCCACTAATAAGACACTCATTCATATATTGAAGAAAATTATTGACAATAACCAAAGGAATTGGCATTTAAATTTGATTGATGCATTGTGGGAAAGTAGAACAACTCTAAAAGATAGCACTGGGGTGTCTCTGTATACATTGGTTTTTGGGAAAGAATAAAAAATGCCAATTAGCCTCTAGCTCAATGCCCTGACTTTTATAGTCAACATAGAATATGCAAAAGACAATGCACCTATGCAAAAGAGGATCAACCAGTTATTGAAATTGGAGGAAGAATGAAGTAAATCCCTGAGTAGAAATTCTCAGAGATGACAGAGTATCAAAATATATTTTAACCAGAATGCAACCGTAAAGAATTTTCAGAAGGGAGAACCGGTGTTACTCTGGAACAAAGCTAAGGAAAAACCATCGATGCACACAAAATTCGAAGCACTCTATATTGGACCATACATCATCAAAAAGATCATGGGTTTTAATTCTTATATTCTCAAAGACATGAAGGGTAAAATTCTAATGTTGCTTGTTAATGGGCAACATTTGAAAGATTTCTTCACCTGAAATTTTCTCATTTCCCTGTACATAATTTTTCATTTTAATTTATTCAGTGTGTATATCCTTACCTTTGACTCCATATCCCAATGGATGGAAGTGCATGGTCATGAATATTTTGGATTCTTGATAACCCACAGGGGGTTATCATCCCACAATTGGAGCCAGTTGTTGAGATCAACTCATGCTTCCGAATTTTCACTTCCCTTTCTATCTTCCCAACTTCTTTTTTTCCATTTATTTTCCCTCTTCTATACCTACCCTTGTTTCTCTTCTTCTTTTTTCCCTTCTTCTATCCTTTTCTAGTTTCCATATTTAGCTGTATTTCAAAAATCGGTGGGTTCTCGAGTTGGCGGGTTCATGAAAATATCCATATTCAAAATTGCTCTCATACGTCCCAGCCATCTTCGTTCTTTTCCCAATATGCATTAAGTTTGGTTTAATGCTAATAATTGATTATGTAGGCTCTGGAAATATCGTCATTAATAGCGAAGGGCTTGAGGATATTTCTCATTAAATCGCATTAAAACATTATTTGCCAAAGGTTATATTATTTTCATCTCTCTGAAAAGATTAACTTCAAGTTATTATCTAGCTGAAAGAATACTCTCGTCAACCTATGGCAGCAGCAGCTAGACAATAGTTATGTCGTGATACTTTAAATATCTTTGGTTGTGAAGATCATAACTTTCAGTGGTCCAAAGCATATCCATATTACTCCTCTCCTCTTGCAAAGAAATATGTGATCTGGGTATCCAAAATCATTTGCCCAGGATGTGTTCCTGAGGTATTTGACTATAAAGAACTTGTTTCATGGTGCATGGAGAAGTATGTTCCAATCTAGATAATTATACAACTCCAAGTTCATTCTCTGATTTCCCTTTCACCACAAGTCTTTCACAAGATGTTGAAGCTCCTAGAGATGACATTTACCTTCAAAGGAGAAGACTGGAGAGATTTATTGAAGAAACATAACAATGGCCTTGACCTCCTCCCTGAATATTTGGAGAATCTTGCATCTATTCCAAAAGACATAACCAAGATCCAGGTTGACTCTTTTAAAAACCCCTTTCAATAAATCGCATGGTTGTTTACCAGGTTGATAGGTCAGGAAAGTATTTCTACTAGCTCTCGCATGATTCTATATAGTTTATATTTTACAGTAAAATAACAGGCCATCTTTGACTGGGGAAAATTGATTTCTATCGAAATCTCATCCCTGTTAACGCGGTATAAAAAAAGGATAAAAAATTCTTTATGGCATCCTATCTGATATTCGTTATAGTGTATTGTTGCCAATTCCCAAAATTGACCATAAGTAAGAGGGTGAAACATGAAACAGATCTGGTTACCTTCTTGTATCAAGCATTATGGAGACATAAGACCCCTTTGTATTTTTATGAATTCTATAATGATTTTGTCTCAGTCTTCAAGAGGTTGATTTTGGGTGAGAATACTTCAAGGATATCTTACCAAGATAAAAAAATATATAGAGAGAGAGAATAAAGGAACGATAGAACAAATGGATAACAAGGATATTTTGTTCCAAAGAAAATCCTTATTTTCTCTTCTATCATGTATCTAACAAATTATTCATTACGGAGGTGGAAAGGAAATACAACTTTTGGCGACATTTTTTAACCAAAAAAAAGAAAAATAAATTCATCCCCTTGCCATGGAAGATGGGAGAAACAATACTCATTACTAATGAGTTTTATAAGTAAAAATGAAAGGGTCCTAGTGAAAGGAGTGCCCAGTGTCCAATTGTTACTCCCAAAACAACTACATCCTTCAAAAATTCTCCAATGGCTCACCTAGTTAGAAATATTGCCAACAATAGTTCAAGCAGTGGAGGAGAGAAGAATCCCCCCCCCCCGGAAACTCAAGAATTCACATATTACCTATGAGAAAGAAAAGGAAAAATTTAATACAATAGGAAGAGGACAACCTTATAGAAAATGACATCCAAATATTTTCTCTGAATGACATGGAGCTAGAGGTGGATATTGAGAAAATGTTTCTCGCGATGGAACAACCAAAAAATATAACTCAACAAAATTATTTATTGGAAGTTGTTGCAAATGAGACTTTTTAAGAGGGATCCTTCACTTTTTAAAGTGTTATTTTTTATAAGGATTCTAAAAAATTGATTATAGAAAGAGGTGATTAGAAAAATAAAAAGGGAAAATCTCGCTCAGAGGTTGACCTAAAAGACATGCGGTCGTCCCAAATTTCTAAAATTCACAGAGAAACCGGGGATTCTCTTGATTATTCTATTCATGGATTAGAAGCTGAAAATGCTAAGTTAAAAGAAAGGATCACATAATTGGAAAATGTCTTAATGCCTCTTCCAATCCTGGCAAGTCCTTTTTTCAATGGTCAAACCAACCACACAAGCCATTAAATTGAAAGGATCTTCAAGTCTATTCACAGTGGTCTGAAGTTTTGTAGAAAAAAATATCAAGAAGAGAATGTCACTAATATCATAAGCATGGGAGCTATCAAAAAATAATGTTTCTTTTGGCTGAAGGGCACATGTCTTTCATGAATATTTTCAAGTTTATTTAAAGAACGAAGAAGGTTTCTACACTAATGTTGTATTACCATTTGGAATTAAAGTCTCAAACGTGATAGAATTGAGAAAAAGAGAGGAGGATATGAATTTTCTGTGTAATTCCATGAAAGATTGTGCATCCACATGCTATCAGAATTCAATTTGCATGTACCAATAATGAGGAAGAATATGAAGCTTTGATTCAGAGAATGATTCTTTCACAATATATGAAGATAGAACATCTAATTATGACTGGCGAATTTGAGTTGGCAATAAATCAAATCACCCAGAGGTATAAAATAAAAAAGGAAAGACTCAAATTATATTTCAAAAGAGTTAATGAATTGATGGAAGCCTTTAACTCTTTCAACATCTTTTTCATCCCAAGTGATAAAAATCAGAAGGAATATTCATTAGCTCTAGCGGCCTCATTTTCAAACCCAGATGATGTTCAAGGAAAAACATATTTTCAACTAAAAAGAATATTCGAACCTTCTATAATTGATAACCACTAATATTTACAAGTATTTGAGAATGATGAAGAATTGGAAAAAAATTTGTGAACGAAGACGAAGACATTCACATAACTAATGTCCCAAGGAATTATATTCAATCAGAGTCTCTTTTTACAAGAAATGATCATGCTAAAAACCTCCTGGAAGAAGTGTCGCTATGAAAGGCCCAAGAAACAAGAAAAATTAACATTAGAACTGATAGTTCCCAAAAATTCATGAATTTGGGGGTTGATTGCACAATTGATGAAGTTGATCAATATGTCACATTATTTAAAGAATATCTTGATGTGTTCGCATGGAGTTATGATGATTTGAAGGAAAATGATAAAATAATATTTGAACACATTGTTCCCTTGAGAGAAGGGGCAAAGCCTATCAAGCAAAAGATAAGAATAATGAACCCCAAATTAAAACCATTGGTAAAGGTTGAATTGGAGAAGTTAAAGAATTTTGGAATAATATACCCCATTAGACATTTTGATCGGCTTTCAAACCTAGTAATAGTAAGAAATAAGACTGGGGAGATCCAGATGTGTGTGTATTTTAGGGATCTTAACAAATAAAGTGTAAAGGATAATTATCCTTTACCTAACATGGATTTTCTTCTCCAACAAATCATGGGATCAGCGTGCATGTCCATGTTAGATGGTTTTTCTATATATAATCAAGCCTTAGTTGCTAAATAAGATAGAGCAAAAACAGCTTTCATAACACCTTGGGAGACATATGCATATGCTAGGATACCCTTTGGTTTAAACAATGTAGGAGCTACATTTTAGAGGGCTATGGATCATGATTTTGAGGGGTTGATAGGAAAATTCATAGTGTATTATCAAGATGACCTGATCGTACACTCAAAAAAAAGGAGCGATCACATTCATCACATGAGGAAAGGCTTTGACAGATGCAGATTATATGGTGTTTCCTTAAATCCAAAGAAATTTTTATTTGTTGTGACTCAAGGAAAACTATTGGGTCATATTGTGTGCAAGGAAGGGATCTATTTAGATCCAGAAAGAGTTAAAGATATAAATTAACTCAACCCCCCATCATCTAAGAAGGGAATTCAGTCATTTTTTGGCAAGATCAACTTTGTACGAAGATTTGTCCCTGGCTATGAAAGTATTGTCAAGTCGATCAATTTATTGTTAAAAAGGGACCAAAGGTTCGAATGGACCATGAATACACAAGAATCTTTTAATAATATCAAAAATGAAATCAATACAACACCAGTCCTCATTAGCCCAGAATTTCAGAGTGACTTCATCATATATTTGTTCGATACATAAATGGTTGTTGCATGTATTCTTACTCATAGGAATACATGTTGATTAATGCAGCTACGTGAGACATTCTCCAGCTTACAAACCTGTGAGGTGTGGATCATTACATCTATGTAAGTCTTTCTCTCAACTTACAAACTTGGGAGAAATCCCCTAAGAAGGGTATGTGGTTCCTTCCTGAGACAGAGCTAGGAACGTAGAGAGGACCTCCTCCATTCAGAGAGTTGAGAACAACTCCAAATGATTATCCAGTGGGAAAGGTGATCTGTTGAGTTAGACGTGCATGTGCTTGAGCAGAAGGTGAATGTGTGAAATCCAAAAGTGTTGGGTGCATCATCATGTGAACAGGAATGAAGATTATGTATTAGCCTCCTCTGAGCAGCAGAGTTGATGAGAAGACTCGAGATGATTCTCCTGTGTGAGGAAGTGAGAAAGTAGATCTGTAGAGTGGACATGTCTGTGGATGAGCACATGTGAACGTGTGAAGATCTGCTTCTTTTGTATAATGCAGCGAACCAGAGATATGACATCCCTATGGATGTGCCCCTAGTGGATGAGCACTGGTGGGTGTATCAGATACTTTGCTATATATTATTTAAGAGTCAGACCTACCTATAACCCTAATTGTAATGTAAAAGGTATAGGTCGGCCCTACCTCAATGTGATTAATAATAAATATAAAAGATAATTAATATTGATAATATTAATTATAATTATAATTATAATATGACTTAGAGAGGTCGGCCCTTTTGAGACAATAGACACTTCAGTTGATAGGACAAGTCTAATATAAGTAAAGGGAAATTCCCCATTGTGGAAACACATCTTTCAGGTGAATTTGGAAATTTCAACAAGCATACTTCTTTGGAAAAAGGTGCACACCTCTCTTAGGCGCTGGAGTTATAGAGTTTGAGAACCGTCTTGTGTCCTAGGTATTTCTTGGTGGTGAAGGTATTTCTCTTGAATAATATAGCAAAGGATTTGGTTGGGTTTGATTCCCTTATTGAGAAGGGTTTCCCATGATACATTTTGTGTTCTTGTGCATGGTAATTCTTCTTGTAATCTTGGTTGTTGTAGCATTTATGGTTATGGTTAAATGATAAAAATGAAATGAACTTCATGCTTAACCTAATGCATTGAAAAATCAACATGGTATCAGAGGATAGGTATTGAAAGAACCCATTGCACAAGCATCCACCAAGTCTCAATCCATGTTTTGCAAAACCGTACGGCCCTGATCCAGGTGGATATCGGTGGCCACCCACCTTCTCCAACTAGCCCAAAACATGTTTCTGGCAATTTTGGTAATTTACTATTTTTAGCAATTTTTAACTTTCGGGGCCATTTTGAGGCCCTAAACGATGTTTTTTTTTATAAAACAGAGATCAACATGGATCGTAGATCAATGTTTCTCACCCAAAAGTTGTAATTCTCGGATAGATCTTTCCAACGAGCTCTCGAGTGCCCCAAACGGAGATCGAATGCAAAAGTTACGCCCCTGGGAAGTTGACGTATCAACTACCCCCATCAGGGCCCACAAACCTTTTGGCTTTTCATCTTCCAGGGTTAGGGTTTTGGATTTTACTTATGTTAAAAAGGCCCTTAGAGCCTCATTGTAATAATCATCTTCTCACAGATGCGAGTAGCTGTCACATCTCTTCTCAGAGATAAGCTGCCACCATTCTAGCGAGTCTTTCACTCTGTATTTTACAGTCTCTGTACATTTATTTCATTAATAGAAATCGTGTATTACTGTATATTTGTGACTCTTGTTATATTTCCGCTATATCTTTGTTATATTGTTGTCTCTCTTGGAATGCATCTGAATATTTCTATGTTATATCTCCGCTCTCATTTCGTGCCAAAAATAATCAGGATCAGTGGTATCAGAGCAGGCTGCTCTTGATCATTTTTCAGTGCATGTCCCCGATGAGGACCGAGTATAGCAAGTTGGGTCTCGAGCTTGTCTCTCTTGAGGACAATCGCTCTCTCACACCCAAGAAACCCTCAATTGCGGAAGAAAACAAAAACGACGGAGCAGACGATCCTATCGGTCTATTGCTTGAGCAAGCTCTCACGCGACAGAGGGACGAAATGATGTAGAATTTTTCCCACATCCTTCAACGCCTCCCGATAGCATCAAGCACATCTTCATCAAGTGGCAAATTTGGAGGCACCTTGCCTTTCAAGGTACAGGTTAATTTTGATATTCCTGTATTTGAAGGTCAAATAGATGCAGATGCTCTAGATAAATGGTTAAATCTGCTAGAAGGTTATTTCTCTGTTCATATTTTTCTGATAAGGAAAATATCACCTTCACACTCCTTAAGGCTCTTTCCCATGTCAAACATTGGTGGGAAACTTACTGGGAGCAGAGTTCCACAGAGGAGTCTGGAATATATGGGGTCGGGCCCACTTGGGATTTTTTTGTGGATGCGGTAAAGGAACAATATTACCCTGTTGGCAACTATGAGCACCAGTACATGAGATGGACCACACTGCGGCAAGAGAAGGGCCAATCAGTTCCAGAGTTCACCAATACCTTCCATACCTTGCACACCAAGTTGGGTATCAAAGACTCTGAACAACATTTGGTTCTAAAATATCGTGGGGCTCTACACATATACATCCAAACTGAAATGAATTTTCTGGACATCTCATCACTCGGTGCTGCCTATCGATATGTTGTTAAAATCAAGCAGAAATTTAAGCACTAGAACAAACAGGAGTTCGGGTTTGCAAATCCAAAACAACCAAAGTATGACAAAGACAACCCTAACAAACAGTCTCCCAAAAACCAGTCCAAGCCATAGGAAAAGAAGAGTCACGGGAAGACAAAGAAGGACACCGAAAAATGGTGTGATTTCCACAAAAGCCCCTGGCACAACACCGATGAATGTCGCTCAAAACAGTCATTGGTGGCCGAGATCAAAGACAAGGAGCCGAACCCTGTTTCAGAATCTGATTCTGAAAATACTGGTAAAAGACAGATCATCGATGCATACCCCACTGCTATTGTCGTGACCGCGGTAATTCAACCAGAAGAACCAACAGATCCAGAAGAGGGGGAGCACATTTTTCATTCACATATGTGGGTGAAGGGGACCTCGCTGCATTTTATTGTTGATAGCGGAAGCCAGAAGAACCTCATCTCAGCAGAGGTCGTCAAACAGTTGGGATTGTCGACAACACCACACCCGCACCCATATAGCATCGGATGGCTTCACCAAGTACGAGATCTTTGTGTCAGCCAACAATGTCGATTGTCATATGGCATACAACCCTTCAAGGATGATGTATTATGTGATGTTTCCCCACTGGATGTCTGTGATGTTCTCTTGGGCCAGCCATATATGTGGAAACGCCATGCTATCTATGAGTCTCGACCCCGTAGTGTCATTATTACTCTGGGGGGTCATCTCTACAGGATACCAGAGGTAGTTCCAACTACTGCCCCACCTAAACAGTGTCGCAAGGTAGTATCTCATACTACAAAATTCATCTTCTCCACAATCTGTTCAAAAGGGGAACAAAAGGATATTGCAACCACTACAGCCTCGGCCCAAGCACCTTCTATCCACCAGAAGCAGGTCGACAAGGTTGCAGCAAAGCATAAAGATTCCTTCTTCACACAGTCATCTCATGTAGCTAGACTGGTTAAAAAGGTCCAACCCTTCCAACCAAAGGTTCATGATAGCCTTCAACAAACTAAGCAACGCCACTTCTCCAGCAACGCAAGCAGATCACCAAGATTCAGATTCAACAATCGCTTTCTCCTCTCCCCGGGGAACTCAACGCAATGGAGACCATTGCTTCCTAAGGAGGGAGGATTGATCCAGGTGGATATCGGTGGCCACCCACCTTCTCCAACTAGCCCAAAACATGTTTCTGGCAATTTTGGTAATTTACTATTTTTAGCAGTTTTTAACTTTCGGGGCCATTTTGAGGCCCTAAACGATGTTTTTTTAGAAAATGGGGAGCAACATGGATCATAGATCATGTTTCTCACCAAAAATTTGTATTTCTCGGATATATCTTTCCAACGAGCTCTCGAGCGCCCCAAATGGAGATCGTATGCAAAAGTTATGCCCCTGGGAAGTTGGCGTATCAACTACCCCCATCGGGGCCCACAAAACTTTTGGCTTTTCATCTTCCAGGGTTAGGGTTTTGGATTTTACTTATGTTAAAAAGGCCCTTAGAGCCTCATTGTAATAATCATCTTCTCACGGATGCGAGTAGCTGTCACAACTCTTCTCAGAGACAAGCTGCCACCATTCTAGCGAGTCTTTCACTCTGTATTTTACAGTCTCCATACATTTATTTCATTAATAGAAATTGTGTATTACTGTATATCTGTGAATCTTGTTATATTTCCACTATATATCTTTTATATTGTTGTCTCTCTTGCAATATCTCTGAATATTTCTGTGTTATATCTCCGCTCTCATTTCATGCCGAAAATAATCAGGATCAGGCCCTTCTAGAGTTTCCAGAAAAATCCGTACAACCTCCCTTTCAATGGTGATTCATCCCTTAATACTTGGATGCTAAGGATAATTTAGGATTAGAAGATTATGGCCTCTTTCAGCGCATCTCTAGAATCTCTCAAAACGAAATTCCGAAAAATTTTGATTTTTGGCCCTAAGGTTTCTAGGGTGCCGAAATTTCCTGCAGAATATTAATTCTGGATTTCTAAAGAAACGTTCTCTTGAATCAGCAAGCATCTCTGTGAAATTATAAAATTGATTGTTGGCAGTCATAATTCCAATATAATCCAAGGTTGCTAATTTAACCTAATCATTAGGTTTTCAAAATCCAGCCAGTGAGAAATTGAAGAAACTAATCAAATGAAGAACAGAACATTAGTAGAAGATAGGCTTGATGGAGCAAGCAACTTCAGCCCCTGGAAATCAAAGCTTCTAGTCACTCTTGAATAATATGACCTCTTGGATGTAACAACTAAAACTCTACTAGACATAGCTACAGATATAGAGAAGAATATAAGAAAAGAAGAAGATGTCAAAGAAAGAAAAATAATATCTACTCGGTAAGAGATCACCTCTTGCCTCGTTTTTCCAATCTGAAGACAGCCTATGATATGTATAAAACTTTAAAAGGAATGTTTGAAAGTGACAACACTCTCATATATCTTACCTTAAAGATCCAACTTCAAAGTACCAATATGACAAAGGATGACATAGTTGCACTCTTCTTTATGAAGTTATCAGAGATTAAAGAACAATTAGAGACCATTGGGGAAATCATGTCTCATAGATAACTTGTCTTAACCACTCTCCAGAATATTCCAAAATCATGGGATCCTTCATTAAGAGTATCGGTGGAAGAGAAGCTCTACCAACCTTTCAATGTCTATGGATGGATTGCACTCAAGAAGAACTTAGACTTAGAAATCGAGGAGTGGAATATTCCTCAGAAGAAAATCATGCTCTTTCACTTCATACAAAGAAGGGAGGAAAATTCAAAAGAAATTCCAGGCAAACATTTAAAGGTGAAAAGTCTTCATCCAATCCAGGTTATCAAAGAAGAGTTGTTTCATAAATTTAGTGCTTTAGATGTGACAAGTATGCACACATTGCAAGAAACTGTCCAACCAGGAAGAAGGGAAGACAATATGATTCCATCGTTGACATTGATCCAGATCCACCTCAAAAGAGTGAGGAGAAGAGAGAGGAGAAGTACTTACTCTAAAAGGACATGACTATAAACTAGGTAAATCATTTGATCTCTAATTTTATAATTGATTGCATTTTTCAAATAAATAAAGGATATTATTCCTAGTACATGAGCTCTCAAAGACTTGGACCATTATCCCTGGTACGGGAGTCCAAACCATATTTAATTTGTTCATTATACAAGAAACAACGTTGTCCTTGAAAAAGAGATATCCTTTCAAAGATCCATAGAATCTCAAATGGAGATTGACAGTAAGACAAATACTTTCTCCCCTTTCAGCAGTTTAGAGGGAGACATACCTTATTCCAATTGATCCAAATTTTTCAGTTCATATATATTCAGAGATATTGCAGTAGGGCGTAAAATTCCTACCTAGACTCACTCTACAAAGAGGTGAAGAAACATACAAGCCTCTCAAGGAACATCTTGAGAAAGAAAAATATATTTTCGAGTTATCCTTTAGTCATGAGTCATTGATATTGAGCCTCCTTGTATTATAAAAGCAACAAGAGAACGGATATGGAAAGTTTCCATAATACCAATATGTATTAAAATAATGATGTATAATATATTGTCCATAAAACAGAAGGGAAGCATGTAATGACTTCCAAGTGGATCTATAAGATCAAGCATGCAATTGATAGAAGTGTCGAGAAATACGAAGCAAGATATATAGCTAGAGGTTTCTCACAAATAGAGGGAGTTGTCTATGATAAGACACTTGATCCAGTAAGCCCAATACACTTCCATCCATACTACCATCCATGAGTTGGAAACTATACCATATGGATGGATTCTTGATGAGTTTGGGTTTCAGCAAGAGTGTTGTTGACCCAAACCTATAGTATTACAGTGTTGGTGACGAGAACCGGATTTTGATGACTTATTAAAAAATCCTTGTTTTTGGATACAAGTAAGCTTTGACTTATGATTTTGAGATGAAGGATATCAGTATGATGCACCACTTCTTGGGAAAATAAGTATCACAGAGGACCGATGAGATTTTCCTAAGTCAAGGAAAACATAAAGTGGGAATATTAAAGAAGTTCAATATGATAGAATACAAAACCACCATGATGGATTTGAAGAAAATGAGTGATGATTATTCAAACGATATTGATCCATAGTTGATTGGATCATTGATGTATCTAGTTAACACCAGGCCTGATTCATGTTATGCAGGGAATGTGCTTATTCAATCCATGAGTCAGCCAAGACAGACTCACTGGATAGTAATAAAGCATGTATTGAGATATATACAAGGAACAGTTGAAAATGACTTGAGATATCCCTCCAGTGTGAACTTGAGTTTTGCACGATATACTGATTCAGATTGAGCAGAAAGTACAGTGGACCAAAAGAACACATCTGGTTATTGTTCTACCATGAATTGTTCCATGGTTTCATGATGCAGCAGGAAACAAAACTCTATGGCCTTGAGAACCATAGAGGAAGATCATATAACATAAAGTGTGCGAAGAAATATGGCTTCACAAACTTCTAAAATATTTATTTGACCATGAGATGGATCCTATGATAATAACCAAAGAGTCATGTGTAACGCTTCTTGAAAACCTAATGTTTCCTGATGGATCAAAATACAATGAGATGAAACATCTTTATATCATAGATAAGATGTAAAGGAAAATAATACACATGCAGTACCTTCCTACACATGAGAAGCTTACAGATATCTTCACCAAACTAACTTGGTGAAAAATGCCTTCCTATTTAAGAGGGAGTATTGATGACTCCAGCCAAAAAAAAAATTCAGAGTACATTTGTATGAGACTTTCCATGATGAAGAACGCCTCCCTAGATGAGAGGGAGTGTTGATGAATGCAGCTATGTGAGACATTCTCCATCTTACAAACCTGTGAGGTGTGGATCATTGCAGCTATGTAAGTCTTTCTCTCAACTTACAAACCTGAGAGAAATACCCTAAGAAGGGTACATGGTTCCTCCCTGAGATAAATCTAGGAACGTAGAGACGACCCCCTCCATTCAAAGAGTTGAGAAGAACTCCATATTATTATCTAGTGGAAAAGGCGATCTGTTGAGTTAGACGTGCATGTGGCTGAGCACAAGGTGAACGTGTGAAATCCCAAAGTGTTGGGTGTATCTTCATGTGAACAGAAATGAAGATGATGTATTATCCTCCTCTTAGAATCAGAGTTGACAAGAAGACTCCAGATTATTCTCCTGTGTGAGGAAGTGAGAAATTAGATCTATAGAGTGGACGAGCACAGGTGAACGTGTGAAGATCTAGTTCTTTTGTGTAATGCAGTGAACCAAAGATATGACATCCCTATGGATGTACCCCTAGTGGATGAGCACTAGTGGGTGTATCATATCCTTTGCTATATATTGTTCAAGAGTCGGACCTTCTTGTAACCCTAATTGTAATATAAAAGGTATAGGTCGGCCCTACCTCAGTGTGATTAATAATAAATATAAAAGATAATTAATCTGGATAATATTAATTATAATAATAATAATTATTATTATTATTATTATATGACTTAGAGAGGTCAGCCTTGTTGAGCCAATAGACACTTCAGATGATAGGAAAAGTCTAATATAAGTAAAGGGAAATTTCCCATTGTGGAAACACATATTTCATGTGAGTTTGGAAATTTCAGCAAGTACACTTCTTTGGCAAAAGGTGTGCACCTCTCTTGGGTGCTAGAGTTCTAGGGTTTGAGAACCCTCTTGTGTGCTAGGTCTTTATTGGTGGTGAAGGTATTTCTCTTGAAGAATATAGCAAAGGATTCGGCTGGGTTTTCTTCCCTTGTTGAGAAGGGTTTCCCAGGATACATTTTGTGTTCTTGTGCATGGTGCTTCTTCTTTTGATCTTGGTTATTGGAGAATTTATGCTTATGGTTAAATGATAAAAATGAAATGAAATTCATGATTAACCTAATGCATTGAAAAATCAACAATACCAAGGGTGAAGAACCACCAATTATCTCCATGAGAAAAAAACTTCATGATTATGAATTCAGATATGCATAATTGGAGAAGCAAGCCCTAACTCTTGTAAAAGTGGTGGCGCACTTTCAGATTTACATAATAAATTCTAATGTCATTTCTTACGTTCCATCCTCTCCTGTGAAGATTCTATTGAATCAGTAATTGATAGAAGGAAAATGGGCAAACTGGCTAGCGAAGATTCAAGAATATGATATTGAAATTAAACCTTTAAAGGCAGTCAAAGGACAGGGTTTATGTAAGATCATTAAAAATAGTGATTCTTTGGATGGAATGATTTCAATCTCATTAGGATAACCGATGGAATATTTAGAATGGTATAAAGATGTTGTATTCTACTTGAGGTCCGGATAATTTCCTGTCACCATGAACCCTAAAGAGANAAATAAATATGTGTTGATTTTTGATATATTGTTCAGAAGAAACTATGATGGTATATTGTTAAGATGTGTTGATGAAAAGAAATCTCAAGAATTAATGAGAGAATTCCATGAAGGAATATGTGGTGGACATTTTTTGCCTACCGCCATCGCCCATAAGATAATAATATTTGGGTTTTATTGGCCATAAATTTTTAAAGACTCGTATGCTATAATAAGGAAGTTTGTATCTTGTCAACAATTTTGAGGGAAAATGAAAAATTTTGCAATGTCATTACAGCCTATATCTGTAGAAAAACCATTTTCCCAATGGGGACTTGATTTCATTGAGTCAATATACCCAAATTCAAGCAAGGGACATATATATATTCTCACCACTACAGATTGTTTTACAAAGTGGCTAGAAATCGTGGCATTAAAAGGGGTTGATTCTTAAGAGTTGAATAAGTTTCTCAAAGATAATATTTTTTCAAGATTCGGTGTCCGAAACAAATTCATCATTGATAATGGTTCAATTTTCATTGGCTCAAAATTTACAAAATTTTTTGGATAATATGGAATTGTTATGGGGAAGTCATCAAATTATTATCCACAAGGGAATGGTCTTGAGGAATCCACTAATAAGACACTCATTTTGATATTGAAGAAAACTATTGGCAATAACCAAAGGAATTGGCATTTAAATTTGATTGATGCATTATGGGCAAGCAAAAAGACTCTGAAAGATAGCACTGGAGTGTCTTTGTATACATTGGTTTATGGGAAAGAAGAAAAAATGCCAATTAGCCTCTAGTTGAACGGCCTGACTTTTATAGTCAACACAGAATATGCAGAAGACAGTGCACCTATGAAAAAGAGGATCAAACAGTTATTGAAATTGGATGAAGAACGAAGTAAATCCCTGAATAGAACTTCTCAGAGACAGGAGAGTATCAAAATATATTTTAACCATAATGCAACCGTAAAGAATTTTTTAGAAGGGAGAACTAGTGTTACTCTAGAACAAAGCTAAGGAAAAACCATCCATGCACACAAAATTTGAAGCACTCTGAATTGGACCATACATCATCAAAAAGATCACGGGTTTTAATTCTTATATGCTCAAAGACATGAAGGGTAAAATGCTAATGTTGCATGTTAATGGGCAACATTTGAAAGGTTTCTTCACCTAAAATTTTCTCATTTCCCTGTACATAATTTTTCATTTTCATTTATTCAGTTTGTATATCCTTACCTTTGACTCCATATCCAAATGGATGGAAGTGTTTGGTCATGAATATTTTGGATTCTTGACAACCCACAATGGGTTATCATCCCACAATCGGAGCCATTTGTTGAGATCAATTCCTTCCTCCGAAATTTTATTTCCCTTTATATTTTCCCAACTTCTTTTTTTCCATTTATTTTCCCTATTCTATACCTACCCTTGTTTCTCTTTTTCCTTTTTCCATTCTTCTATCCCTTTCTAGCCACCATATTTAGTCGTATTTCAAAAATCAGTGGGTTCCCGGGTTGGTGGGTTCATGAAAATATCCATATTCAAAATTGCTCTCATATGTCCCCGCCATCTTCGTGCTTTTCCCAATATGCATTAAGTCTGATTTAATTCTAATAACTAATTATGCAGGCTCCAAAAATATTGTCATTAATAGCGAAGGGCACGAGGATATTTCTTATTAGATCGCATTAAAACGTTATTTTCCAAAGGTTATATTATTGTCATCTCTCTGAAAAGATTAATTTAAAGTTATTATCTAGCTGAAACAAGACTCTCGTCAACCTATGGCAGTAGTAGCTAGACAACATTTATGTCATGATACTTTAAATATCTTTGGTCGTGAAGATTAGAACTTTTAGTGGTCCAGAGCATATCCATATTACTCCTCTCCTCTTGCACAGAAATACATGATCTGGGTATCCAGAATCATTCGCGCATGATGTGTTCATGAGGTATTTGATTGTAAAGAACTTGTTGCATGGTGCGTGGATAAGTATGTGCCAATCCAGAGAATTATACAACTTCAAGGTCATTCTCTGATTTTCCTTTCACCACAAGTCTTTCACAAGATGTTGAAGCTCCCAAAGTCGACGCTTACCTTCAAAGGAGAAGACTGGAGATATTTCTTGAAGAAACATAACAATGGCCTTGACCTCATCCCTGAATATTTGGAGAATCCTGCATCTATTCCAAAAGACATAACCAAGATCTAGGTCGACTCTTTTAAAGAACCATTTCAATAAATTGCATGGTTTTTTATGAGGTTGACAGGTCAGGAAAGCATTGCTACCATCTCTTGCGTGATTATATATATTTTATATCTTACAATAAAAGAACAAGCCATCTTTGACTGGGGAAAATTGATTTCTATCGAAATACCATCCTTGTTAACGCATTATAAAAAGTATAAAAAAATATTTATGGTATCCTATCTGATATTCGCTATAGTGTATTGTTGTCAATTCCCAAAATTAATTGTAAGTAAGAGGGTGAATCATGAAACATATCCGAATACCTTCTGGTATCAGGCATTATGGAGACATAAGACCCCTTTGTATTATGAATTCTATAATGATTTTGTCTCAGTCTTCAAGAGGTTTTTTTTGGGTGAGAATACTTCAAGGATATCTAACCAAGATAAAAAAAATCTAGAGAAAAAAGGAACGATAGAACAAATGGATAATCACAGTATCATTAGGATATTTTGTTCCAAATAAAATCCTTCTTTTCTCCTGTATCATGTGTCTGACAAATTATTCATTACATAGGTGGCAAGGCAATACAACTTTTGGCTATATTTTTTTAACGAAAAAAAGGAAAAAGAAATCCATCCCCTTGCCATGGAATATTTCAAAGCAAGAAAAATAATCATCTACTCAGTAAGAGATCACCTCTTGCCCTGTATTTCCAATCTGAAGACGGCCTATGATGTGTATAAAACTTTAAAAGGAATGTTTGAAAGTGACAACACTCTTAGAGCTCTTACCTTAAAGATCCAACTTCAAAGTACCAAGATGACGAAGGATGACATAGTTGCATTGTTCTTTATGAAGTTATCGTATATTAAAGAACAGTTAGAGACCATTGGGGAAATCATGTCTCATAGAGAACTTTTCTTAACCACTCTCCATAATCTTCCAAAATCATGGGATCCTTTCATTCATAGTATCAGTGGAAGAGAAGATCTACCAACCTTTGAATGTATATGGACAGATTGCACTCAAGAAGAACTTAGACTTTCAAATAGAGGAGTGGAAGATTCCTTAGAAAAAAATCATGCTCTTGCACTTCATACAAAGAAGGGAGAAAAATTCAAAAGAAATTTCAGGAAAACATTTAAAGGTGAAAAGTCTTCATCCAATCCAGGTTATCAAAGAAGAGATGTTTCAGAAATCCAGTGCTTCATATGTGACAAGTATGGACACATTGCAAGAAACTATCCAACTAGGAAAAGGGGAAGACAGTATGCTTCCACCACTAACATTGATCTAAATCCACCTCAAAACAGTGAAGAGAAGAGAGAGGAGAAGTACTTCCTCTAAAAGGACATGCTTACAAACTAGGTAAATCATTTGATCTCTAATTTTATATTTGATTGAATTTTTCAAATAAATAAAGGATATTATTCCTAGTACAAGAGCTCTCAAAGACGTGGACCATTATCCCTGGTACGGGAGTCCAAACCATATTTAATTTGTTCATTATACAAGAACAAACGTTTTCCTTGAAAAAGAGGTAGCCTTTCAAAGATCCAAAGAATCTCAAATGGAGATTGACAGTAAGACAAATACTTTCTCCCCTTTCAACACTTCAGAGGGAGACATACCTTATTCTAATTGATCCAGTTGTTTCAGTTGATATATATTTAGAGATATTGCAGTAGGTAAAAGGCCTACCTAGACTCACTCTGCAAAGAGGTGAAGAAACATACAAGCCTCTCAAGGCATATCCCGAGAAATCAAAAGATATTTTTGAGCTATCCTTCAGTCATGAGCCATTTATGTTGAGCCTCCTTGTATTATAAAAGAAACAAGAGAACAGGTATGGAAAGATGCCATATTACCAGCATGTCTCAAAAGAATGATGTATAAGATATTGTCCAAAAAACAGAAGGGAAGCCTGTAATTACTTCCAAGTGGATCTATAAGATCAAGCATGTAGTTGATAGAAGTGTCAAGAAATACGAAGCAAGATCTATAGCTAGAGGTTTCTCACAAACAGAGGGAGTTGTCTTTGATAAGACACTTGATCCAGTAAGCCTGATACACTTCCATATGTACTACCATCCATGAGTTGGAAACTATATCATATGGATGGATTCTTGATGAGTTCGGGTTTTAGCAAGAGTGTTGCTGACCCAAACCTATAGTATTATAGTGTTGGTGACGAGAACCTGATTTTGATGACTTATTCAAAAATCCTTGTTGTTGGATACAAGTAAGCTTTGACTTATGATTTTGAGATGAAGGATATGATTATGATGCACCACTTCTTGGGACAAGAAGTATGACATAGGACCGATGATATTTTCCTAAGTCAAGGAAACAATACAGGACCGATGAGATTTTCCTAAGTCAAGGAAACAATACAGTGGGAATATTAAAGAAGTTCAGTATGACATAATGAAAAACCATCGTGATGGATTTGAAGAAAATAAGTGAGGATGATTCAGATGAGATTCATCCACAGCTGATTGGATCATTGATGTATCTGGTTAACACTTGCTTGATTCATGCTATGTAGTGAGTGTGCTTAGTCAATCCATGAGTCATCCAAGACATACTCACTCGATAGTAGTAAGGCATGTATTGAGATATATACAAGGCACAGTTTAATAGGACCTGAGATATCCCTCTAGTGTGAACTTGAGTTTGCAGGATATACCAATTCAGATTGAGCAGAAAGTACAGTGGACCAAAAGAACACATCCAATTATTTTTCTACATGCATGAATTTTTCCATGGTTTCATGATGCAGCAGGAAACAAAACTCTGTGGCCTAGAGCACCACAGAGGCGGAGCATGTAGCATCAAGTGTGGGAAGAAATATGGCTTCAAAAAGTTCTGAAATATTTATTTGACCATGAGATGGATCCTATGATAAGAACCAAAGAGTCGTGTGTAACTCTTTTTGAAAACCCAATGTTTCCCGATGGATCGAAACACAATGAGATGAAACATCCTTATATCAGAGATAACATGCAGAGGAAAATCGTACACATGCAGTACCTTCCTACACATGAGCAGATTACAAATATCTTCACCAAACTAACTTGGTGAAAAATGCCTTCCTATTTAAGAGGGAGTATTGATGACTCCAGCCAAAAACAAAATTTAGAGTACATATGTATGAGACCTGGCATGATGAAGAATGTCTCCCTAGTTGAGAGGAAGTGTTGATGAATGCATCTATGTGAGACATTATCCATCTTACAAACCTCTGAGGTGTGGATCATTGCAGCTATGTAAGTCTTTCTCTCAACTTACAAACCTAAGAGAAAACCCCTAAGAAGGGTACGTGGTTCCTACCTGAGACAGAGCTAGGAAAGTAGAGATGACCTCCTCCATTCAGAGAATTGAGAAGAACTCCAGATGATTATCCAGTGGGAAAGGTGATCTATTGAGTTAGACGTGCATCTGGTTGAGCACAAGGTGAACGTGTGAAATCCCAAAGTGTTGGGTTCATCGTCATGTGAACAGAAATGAAGATGATGTATTAGCCTACTCTGAGCAACAGAGTTGATGAGAATACTCCAGATGATTCTCCTGTGTGAGGCATTGATAAAGTAGATCTATAGAGTGGAAGTGGTTGTGGATGAGCACAGGTAAATGTGTGAAGATCTGGTTCTTCTGTGTAATGCAGTGAACCAGACATATGACATCCCTATGGATGTGCCCCTAGTGTATGAGAAATAGTAGGTGTATCTGATACTTTGTTATATATTTTTCAAGAGTCAGACCTACCTGTAACACTAATTGTAATGTAAAAGGTATAGGTCGGTCCTACCTCAATGTGATTAATAATAAATTTAAAAAATAATTAATCTTGATAATATTAATTATAATAATAATTATAATTATAATATGAATTAGAGAGGTTGGCCCTGTTGAGACAATAGACACTTCAGTTGATAGGACAAGTCTAATATAAGTAAAGGGAAACTCCCCATTGTGGAAACAGATCTTTCATGTGAGTTTGGAAATTTCAGCAAGTACGCTTCTTTGGAAAAAGGTGCACACCTCTCTTGGGCGCTAGAGTTATAGGGTTTGATCACCCTCTTGTGTGCTAGGTATTTATTGGTGGTAAAGGTATTTCTCTTGAATAATATAGAAAAGGATTTGGCTGGGTTTCTTCCCTTGTTGAGAAGGGTTTCCCAGGATACATTTTGTGTTCTTGTGCATCGTGCTTCTTCTTGTGATCTTGGTTGTTGTAGAATTTATAGTTATGGTTAAATGATAAAAATGAAATGAACTTCATGCTTAACCTAATGCATTTAATAATCAACAATACCAAGGGTGAAGAAATCCCAACTAGCTCCATGAGAAAAACCCTTCATGATTATGAATTGAGATATTCATAATTGGAGAAGCAAGCCCTATCTCTTGTAAAAGTGGTAGCACACTTTCGGACTTACATAATAAATTCTCATGTCATTGGTTATGTTCCATCCTCTCCTATGAAGATGCTTTCGAATCAGTAATTGAGAGAAGGAAAATGGGTAAACTGGTTGGCGAAGATTCAAGAATATGATATTGAAATTAAACCTTTAAAGGCAGTCAAAGGACAGGGTTTATGTAAGCTCATTGCAAATAGTGATTCTTTGGATGGATGATTTCAATATCAATAGGAGAACCAATGGCAGATTCAGAATGGTATAAATATATTGTATTCAGCTTGAGGCCCGGACAATTTCCAGTCACCATGAACCCTAAAGAGAGAAGAACATTGAAGCTGAAGTCAAATAAATATGTGTTGATTGTTGATATATTGTTCAGAAGAAATTATGATGGTATATTATTAAGATGTGTTGATGAAAAGAAAGCTCAAGAATTAATGAGAGAATTCCATGAAGGAATATGTGGTGGACATTTTGCACCTACCGCCACCGCCCATAAGATAATAAGAGTTGGGTTTTATTGTCCATCAATTTTTAAAGACTCGTATGCTACAATAAGGAAGTTTGTATCTTGTCAACAATTTTCAGAGAAAATGAAAAAAAAAAAATGCAATGTCATTACAACCTATATCTGTAGAACAACCATTTTCCCAATGGGGAATGTATGTCATTTAGTCAATAAACCCAAAGACAAGAAAGGGACATATATATATTCTCACTGCTACATATTTTTTTACAAAGTGGCCAAAAGAAGTGGCATTAAAAAGGGTTGATTCTGAAGAGTTGATTAAGTTTCTCAAAGATAATATTTTTTCAATATTTGGTGTCCCAGAAAAATTCATCATTGATAATGGTTCGATTTTCATTGGCTCAAAATTTACAGAATTTTTTGGAGAATATGGAATTGTTATGCGGAAGTCATCAAACTATTATCCACAAGGGAATGGTCCTACGGAATCCATTAATAAGACACTCATTCGGATATTGAATAAAACTATTGACAATAACCAAAGGAATTGGAATTTAAATTTGATTGATGCATTGTGGGCAAGCAGAACGACTCTGAAAGATATCACTGGGGTGTCTCTGTATACATTGGTTTATGGGAAAGAAGAAAAAATGCCAATTAGCCTCTAGTTGAACGCCCTGACTTTTATAGTCAACACAGAATATGTAGAAGACAGTGCACCTATGAAAAAGAGGATCAACCAGTTATTGAAATTGGATGAAGAATGAAGTAAATCCCTGAATAGAACTTCTCAGAGACAGGAGAGTATCAAAATATATTTTAACCAGAATGCAACCGTAAAGAATTTTCAGAATCGAGAATCGATGTTACTCTGGAACAAAGCTAAGGAAAAACCATCGATGCACACAAAATTCGAAGTGCTCTGGATTGGACCATACATCATCAAAAAGATCATGGTATTTAATTCTTATATGCTCAAAGACATGAAGGCTAAAATGCTAATGTTGCCTGTTAATGGGAAACATTTGAAAGGTTTCTTCACCTGAAATTTTCTCATTTCCCTGTACATAATTTTTCATTTTCATTTATTCAGTTTGTATATCCTTACCTTTGACTTCATATCCCAATGGATGGAAGCGCCTGGTCATGAATATTTTGGATTCTTGACAACCCACAGGGGGTTGTCATCCCACAATTAGAGCCAGTTGTTGAGATCAATTCCTGCATCTAAAATTTCATTTCCCAAATTCTTTTTTTCCATTTATTTTCCCTCTTCTTTACCTACCCTTGTTTCTCTTTTTCCTTTTTCCTTTCTTCTATCCCTTTATAGTTACCATATTTAGTCGTATTTCAAAAATTGGCGGGTTCCTGGGTTGGTGGGTTCATGAAAATATCCATATTCAAAATTTCTCTCATATGTCCCCGCCATCTTCGTGTTTTTCCCAATATTCATTAAGTCTGGTTTAATGCTAATAATTGATTATGCAGGCTCCGAAAATATCGTCATTAATAGCGAAGGGCTCGAGGATATTTCCCATTAAATCGCATTAAAAAGTTATTTGCCAAAGGTCATATTATTGTCATCTCTCTGAAAAGATTAATTTCAATTTATTATCTAGCTGAAAGAATACTCTCGTCAACCTATGGAAGCAGCAGCTAAACAACAGTTATGTCGTGATACTTTAAATATCTTTGGTTGTGAAGATCAGAACTTTCAGTGGTCCAGAGCATATCCATATTACTCCTCTCCTCTTGCACAAAAATATATGATCTGGGTATCCAGAATAGTTCATGCATGATGTGTTCCTGAGGTATTTGACTGTAAAGAAATTGTTTCATGGTGCGTGGAGATATATTTTCCAATCCAGAGAATTATACAACTCCAAGTTCAATCTTTGATTTCCCTTTCACCACAAGTCTTTCACAAGATGTTGAAGCTCCCAGAGCTGATGCTTACCTTCAAAGGAGAAGACTGAGAGATTTCTTGAAGAAACATAACAATGGCCTTGACCTCCTCCCTGAATATTTGGAGAATCCTGCATCTATTCCAAAAGACATAACCATGATCCAGGTCGACTCTTTTAAAAAACCCTTTCAATAAATCACATGTTTGTTTACCAGGTTGACAGGTCAGGAAAGAATTGCTACCATCTCTCGCATGATTCTATATATTTTATATTTTACAGTAAAAGAACAGGCCATCTTTGACTAGGGAAAATTGATTTCTATCGAAATCTCGTCATTGTTAACTCATTATAAAAAGGATAAAAAATTCTTTATGGAATCTTATCTGATATTCGCTATAGTGTATTGTTTTCAATTCCCAAAATTGAGCATAAGTAAGAGGGTGAATCGTGAAACAGATCCGGTTACCTTCTGGTATTAGGCATTATGGAGACATAAGACCTCTTTGTATTTTTATGAATTCTATAATGATTTTGTCTCAGTCTTCAAGAGGTTGTTTTTGGGTGAGAATACTTCAAGGATATCTGACCAAGATAACAAATTTATAGAGAAAAAAGGAACGATATTACAAATGGATAATCACAGTGTCATATGGATATTTTGTTCCAAACAAAATCCTTCTTTTCTCCTATATCATGTATCTGACAAATTATTCATTACAAAGGTGGCAAGGCAATACAACTTTTGGCTACATTTTTTTAACAAAAAAAAGGAAAAAGAAATTCAACCCCTTGCCATGGAAGATGGGAGAAACAATACTCAGTACTAATGAGTTTTATAAGAAAAAAGGAAAGGGCCCCAGTGAAAGGAGCGCCCAGTCTCCAATTGTTACTACCAAAACTACCACATCCTGCAACAATGCACCAATGGCTCAACCAGTTAGAAATATTGCCAACAATATTTCAAGCGGCGGAGGAGAGAAGAATCCCCCTCCAGAAACTCGAGAATTCACATAAGTTACCTATGAGAAAGAAAAGGAAAAATTTAATACAAGAGGAAGAGGACAACTTTATAGAAAACGACATCCAAATATTTTCTCTGGATGACATGGAGCTAGAGGTGGATATTGAGAAAATATTTCTCGCGATGAAACAACCAGAAAATATAACTCAACAAAATTATTTATTGGAAGTTGTTGCAAATGAGACTTTTGAAGAGGAATCCTTCACTTTTCAAAGTGTTGTTTTTTATAAGGATTCTAAAAAATTGATTATAGAAAGAGGTGATTAGAAAAATAAAAAGCAAAAATCTCGCTCAAAGGTTGACCTGAAAGACATGCGGTCGTCCCAAATTTCTAAAATTCACAGAGCAACCGGGGATGCTCTTGATGATTCTATTGATGGATTAGAAACTGGAAATGATAAGCTAAGAGAAAGGATCACATAATTGGAAAATGCCTCAATGCCTCTTCCAATCCTGGCAAGTCCTTTTGTCAATGGTCAAACCAACCACACCAGCCATTAAGTTGAAAGGATCTTCAAGTATATTCATAGCGGTCCGGAGTTTTGTAGAAAACAATATCAAGAAGATAATGTCACTAATAACATAAGCATGGGAGGTATCAAAAAATATTTTTTCTTTTGGTTGAAGGGAACATGTCTTTCATGAATATTTTCAAGTTGATTTAAAGACAGTAATTTTGGGCATGAATGAATAAGGATTTTTTTGATTATATTGTTAGGTGCATGGAATGTCAAAGAGTGAAGCATGAGCATAGACATCCAATAAGTTTTCTACAGCCATTACCAATCCCGGAATGGAAATGAGAAGTCGTAACCATTGATTTTAACACTAAATTACCAAGGAAAAAAAGTAAACATGATTCAATAATGGTAGTGGTGGATAAATTGACAAAGGATGTTCTTTTATTCAAGTGAATCATAAGGAAGATAATATTGCATAAATTTACTTGAAGGAAATTGATAGGTTGCATGGGATACCTAAGGAAATTATTTCAGATAGAGATCCAAAGTTTACTTCAAAATTTTAGACAGGATTGTTTAAGGGATTTGGGAAAAATTTAAATTTGAGCACAACATACCATCCATAGTCAGATAAGAAGATAAAGAGAGTAAACCAAGTGATTGAAGACATGTTAAGGATGTATGTGATGGATAAGTGATCTAGGTGGAAATCGATGGCCATCCACATCTTCCATCGAAACAACATTTTCTAGCCCATGGTTTTGATAAAACATGGTATACACCCATGGTATTTGAAGGGTGGAAAGAAATAAAATAAATAACAATAATAAAATGGTAAAAAATATGTTTTCACAATTATTAATTAAGTTTTTACCATTGGTGGTATGAGACCATGGTTTTGTAACCCATGGTATTCACCCACGGTATTGTAAAATGGGATAAATTAAATAAAAACATATAATAATATTAAAATAAGTGAAACGATATGACTTTTGAGGAAGAGGGCATCTGTAAATACTATATATATGAGCCCCCCCATTTGTAAAAGGATATATTATTATTCCTTCATGATGTAGCCATCAAAGTCACTCTTTGTACCTCTTGCAATTTATTTTTGTGAATGCACATAGATGGCATCTCTTTCTCTTCAGAGATAAGCTACCACCATTTTATCTAGTTTGTATTATATAGTACTCTACTATTATATTCCTTAATAAAAGTCGGGTTTCACCGTACATATGTTTTGTTATAGTTTTGTCTGTATCTCATTTCGTTCTCAATATTCCTTATTAATCTATATTAGTGGTATCAGAGAAATTTGTTCCTTGTCATTTCTTAGTGCATGTCCCCAATGAGGTCGGGGTATAGAGAGTTGATCCTTGAGCTAGTTTCACTTGGGGACGATTGCTCTCACCATCTCAAGTGACCTCCCATTGTAGAAGAAAAGAGAGATGACGAAGTAGGATATCTTTTAAATATGTTTCTCTAGGAATCCCTCACGTGATTGAGGAACGAGATGATGGAAAAATTCACTCAGATCCTTTGACGACTACCAATTGTGGTCAAGGCATCTTCGACAAGAAACCATTTTGAAGGTGCGACACCCTTCAAGGTAAAAAATAATTTTGATATCCCCTTATTTGAAGGCCATATAGATGCAAATTCTCTAGAGAAATGGTTGAACCTTATAGAAGTTTATTACTCTGTCCAAAAAATTTCCAACAGTGAAAATATCACCTTCACGCTCCTTAAATCCCTTCATTGTGTCAAATATTGGTGGGAATTTTACTGGGAGAGGCACACCACAAATGAATCTATGTCATTCAGGAGAGAAACCACTTGGGCGGCCTTTATGGATGCCCTCAAGGATGAGTTCTACCTTGTTGGAATATATGGTGACCAGTATATAAGATGGACAACTTTGCGTCAGGAGAGAGACCAGAAAGTGCTAGAGTATACCAACATCTTCCATACCCTGCGCTCAAAGCTAGGTATTCATGATTCTGAGAGACACCTAGTTTTAAAGTACCATAATGGCCTACATAGGTACATCTAAACAGAGATGGATTTATTGGAAATATCCTCACTAGGAGTTGCTTATCGATATGTTTTCAAAATCGAGCATAAATTTAAGCATCAAAAAAAGTGGGAGTTCAGGTCTACAAATATTCCACAAAAAAATCATGGTAAAGGTGAACCTAACTCCCAGAACAAAGGATAGAGTAAGGATATCCAATATCATGAAAACCAATCCAAGCTGCAGGTAAATAAGGGTGTTGGGATGTCAAAGAAGGACACTGGAAGTGGTGTGAATTCCACAAGAGCCCCTGGAACAACACCGATGAATATCGCTTGAAACAATCATTGTTGGTCGAGCTCAAAGAAAAATAATTAGACCCTAGCATTAGATAGAACGTGATCCCATTGCTGACAACAGGATTCAAAATAAACTAATCTCATTCAAGGTCATCAAAAGAATGAAGTTTTCAACAGTTCCATGCCCCCAATTGTATACCATCGGATGGTTGAGAAAGGTACGAGACATTTGCATCATCCAGCAATGTTTCATGTCCTACGAAATCAATCCCTTCAAATATGAGGTATTGTGTGATGTTTCCCCACTCAATGTTTGTTATTTTATTTTGGGACAACAATATACATGGAAATGTCGCATTATTTATGAGTCTTGGTCTCTTAGTGTCATTGTTACTATGGGGGGTCAACTCTAGTTTGATCATATATAATCGGTCTAAAACCTCACATCCAGAATGAATTAAAGTTACACTATATCATAGATATGGAGAAAAAAATGCGTAAGGATAAAGCTGCAAAGTAAAAGCTTGAGAGGTAGTTATCACAAAAAATTGATAAGACTTATTCACAAGGAAAATACATTGATTGCAGGTTCTATGAAGATAAGTGGTCGTCAGGTCACAAATGTAGCAATCAGAAGCCTAGAAAACATGAAAATGACAGGACATCTTACACTTCCATAAGCAACTTTGATGATGAAGAAGAAAGAAGAAAGAAAAATAAATGTCATAAATGTGGTAAAAAATGGTTTCCATGCCATAGATGTGTATATAAACAACTATAACAATGAAAAATCGTTAATGGAAAAGAGGTAGAGGTTCCCTCTAAATAAGGCATGTCAAATTTGGATGAATAAGAATCACCAGACGTGTTATTAACATCAATTACATGCATTAGACGGGGTTGTAAGGAAAATGACAAGGTTACAATCCAAGAAAAAGAAATACAACCATTTACAACTCGTTATATTCCACCTTATTTGAGGAATAGTGGTACCATCTATAATAGTCAAAACATAAAACTCATCATTTTGTTTGAAGCAATCATACAAATAATGAAACCAATAACCTTGAAGCTCAAGACAAGCCTAAAAGGAAAATATATCACAATATTAGTAGATTCGGGAAGCACCCACAATTTTGTATCTTGGGTATTGTTGTCTTCATATCTGTGATATTGTGTAACTTTAATTTGTTCTGGATGTGAGATTTTAGACCGGTTATATACAATCGAACTAGACATTCAATATATAAGTTGGGTACTCTTGTGGCTAGTGTTTCCTAGTCATGAGTGAAATGATCCATGTTTTATTTTTGTTATAGTCTCATGAGTTATGTAAAAAAATATTCTTCTTTGATAACTTGGAATCTTTTAAAAAAAACATTTTTGAACTTCATCCAACTTATTGTGTAACCAGTTTTCTTCCACCACAAGTACCATTTATATGCATCTCCCTCCAGTTGCATGGATGCATGTCTGATTTTCTCATCATCATTATATATGTCATAGATTTCGAAATATTTTTTGTCTTTATTAAACTAGGCTACTCCTTGTTTTTCATTCCCATCAAATTTGGACAACTCAAGTTTGGCTCTCGATGGATATGTAAATCTAATGTAAGCAGGACATGGGTTATGAACTACCATACCCTGAGGTTTGTTTGTTTTGGGAATTGTTGTGTTAGATGGGGGTATACTTATTTGGGGATTGGAACAGTTAGACAGGGGAATATTTATTTGTGGGTTTGGGGGGTTAGTTGGGCTTTGAGGATTTGAAGCATTTGAACAATTTTGTTACGGTTCAACATTATTTTGAGATTTGAAAAGACTTGATAGAAGGCTCTCTAATTCAATGAATCGGTTTTTTAAATCTGCATGATTTGTATCAATCTTGGTGCTTAAGTATACTTGTTCCTATTGTAACATGAGGTGAGATTGACTTTCTTTTGTATATTAACGATCTATTCACTCATCTTAGATTTTTCAACTAGTAAGTTGTCATGATTATGCTTGACGTGTCCTCCCAATCAGTCATGCTTTGTTTTCATTTCTTCCAATTTTTTCCTAAATCTACTCATTGACATTGTCCTAGTCACCAGTGGAGTTTTGCAATCATTTTTTTCTAATTTTGTAGCACCATTGGATTTTTTACTTAAACTGTACATATCTTCTATTAATTGACTTTAATTGTTGGTGAATCTATACAAATTATTTTTAATTACGAGTTTTACAGACTGCAAATTGTATGAATTGTTAAACTGTACATATCTTCTATTAATTGACTTTAATTGTTGGGGAATCTATACAAATTATTTTTAATTACGAGTTTTACAGACTACAAATTGTATGAATTGTTTTTAGTTACAAGTTATACGAACTATAAATCGTATGGAATGTCAGTCGTACAGACTGATATATTTTTTTAAATCATACAACACTTTGATTTGACAGTTGTATGGTTGTATGATTCGATTGGAGTGGCAATGGCATGGCTTGTACAGTTTCTGGCAGCGGAAGGTACAGACTTTTTTGGAAAACAGCTAAAAAAGGTATGATGATTAGCACTGGACATATGACGACTAGGTGGATGGAAGGTATGAATTGTATGGTAGTGGCTACAGAATCAATATGCATTGTTAGTACGGATCACTACTTGATCTCTTGTATGGATCTTATTCTACACTGATACCAGATGAGACAGAGTAATTATCTGAGTTGCTCATGAGGCATAAAAATATATTATTGTATAAATGAATTTATTGAATGATGGATCCATTACATTGAAAGGGGAATGTTTATATCATGGCCCAAGTGCCTTTATCAAGGAGTCATGACTCTTAATTATTATTATAATATATTGTTATATTTTTTAGTTTATTTATTTATTTATTTATTATTCTCTTATTATTTTAATTAGGTTTTGTTTATAACATGAAAATCGATGGCCATCCACCTCTTCCACCTTATCAACATTTTTGAGCCCATGGTTTTGATAAACCATGGTATACACCCATTGTATTTGAAGGGTGGAAAGAAATAAAATAAATAACAATAATAAAATGGTAAAAAAATATGGTTGCACGGTCATTGATTAAATTTTTACAGTTGGTGGTATGCGCCCATAGTTTTTTTAACACATGGTATTGTAAAATGAGATAAAGAAAATAAAAACATATATTAATATTAAAATAAGTGAAACGATATGACTTTTGAGGGAAAGAGAATGTTTAAGTATTATATATACGAGCCCCCCCATTTGTATAAGGATATATTATTATTCCTTCATGATGTAAACAACAAGGTCACTCTTTGTACCTCTTGTAATATATTTTTGTGAATGCATGTAGCCAGCATCTCTTTTTCTTCAGAGATAAACTATCACCGTTCTAGCCAGTTTGTATTCTATGATACTCTACTATTTTATTCATTAATAAAATTTGGGTTCCACTGTACTTATGTGTTTTCAGCTATAGTTTTGTTTATATCTCATTTCATTCTCAATACAATCTGGATCAATAATCCATCCAAGTGGGAAGATTATTTGCATTCGGTTGAGTTTTCCTACAACAGTGGGTATAAATATTCATTAAATATGTGACCATTTGAAGCTTTGTATGGAAGAAAATGCAATACTCCAGTGAGTTGGAACAACCCAATAGACAAAGTAGTACTTGGGAAAAAAATTCTCAAGGATATAGAAGAGCATATGGTTAAAATTAAGTAGGATTTGAAAGAAACATAAGATACGCAAAAGAGTTATGCAGATAAGAGAAAGACAGCCATAGAATTTAAAGTGGGAGAGCATGTAATTCCAAAAGTGAAGCCCAATAAAACCTCATTGAAAGTGGTAAGTTGTACCAAGCTAGCAACGATATTCCATGGTACATTTGAAATATTGGACAAGATAATACCAATTGCATACATGATTGCACTTACTGCTTCCATGAATTTGCATAATACATTTCATGTATCTTTACTAAAAAAGTATTTGCATGATCCTAACCATGTAATTGATTGGAATTTGATTCAGATGGAACCTAAAGGATACTTCCCTTTACATCCAATGCATATACTGGATAGAAATATCACGGTGCTTCATAAAAAATGAATAGGGTAGGTAAAGGTCCAATGGACATGTTACGGCCCTGAATAAGGGACATGGAAGCTAGAAGATACAATGCAGGAGGTATAACCACAGTAATTTTTGAATTTTTGAGGAAAACTATAGACACACACACACACACCTCCATGGTGACATGCACTGAGGATAGTGCCAAAATAAGGGGGAGGGGAATATAATACCCCAGTTTTGATCCCCATAAATTAGCAATGTATTGTATTTATATGATGAAAAGCTAGAGAGCCTAGCAATGTAAAATCATTGAATAATAATAATAATAATAATAATAATAATGCATCGTTGGTTTCAAGACGAATAAGGATAGAGTCATAGGGGGATATGATTCCACAAGAGAGAGGGCTAAAGGGATAATCCAATTTTATTATATTTTATTCACTCATCTTGGAATTATTTAGGAAAATTGGTTACATGAGCTTCTTAGGGAAGCCATGTGGTGCATTATTGCATGTAAACCTATAAACCATGATTTTGGTGTTGGGGGGTTCCTCACTCATTCTTCATTCATTCCTCTATCATTCTTGGTTATTATTGTCCTTGGTTTTTGGTATGGGATGGAAATGTTGGAGGTAGAGATCCATTACTAATTGGTTGTAGGTATCTATTGGTTATTCCAGCAAGAAATTAATTCATGTGTGTGTGGGAATGATGACAATTGAGTAAGAACTGTCCATAATTGGGAATTATTAGATATTACAACATTGATATTTATTTACATTAGAGCCATGGAAAGAAGTGGAACAACCAGAGGGAATACATTTCAAAGAAGGGGGTTCATTTCTTTGGGTTGTGCAGACTGAGGGGAAAGAGAGTTAGTAAGTTGGGAATTGTTGTGTGGTTGAGAAAACTATGAGAACTTTATAGTTGATTGGTGTGTGTGTTTTAGATTCGGCCTAGGCACCCATCCTTATGGATTCATAGCCTCAACGCAGGGGTGGCCTGTTGTAGAGAGTGAATGTGCAATAGAGCCTAAGGTTGGGTGGAACACCCAATGTCTATAACCAGTCGGTGAGAATATTTTATAAAGATAAGTTCTCTATTTCAAATCTAATACTTTTGCAATCAGTATCATTGTTTGAAAGGTTTTCCAGAATCACTGTAATCATTTTTATTTTCGATGTTTTGGACCAACAGTTTTGGTACATCATCAGGAAAGAGTGAATTTTTTCAAACAAGTTTTCTCTTTCCTGATGATGGACCACAATAGTTGTTCTGAAATGTCAAAAGTAAAAATGATTGTGATGATTCCAGAAAATCTTTCAAACAAGTTCTTTATTCTATGTGTATTTATTTCAATTTCGTTGTGTCAATAATTTATTTAATGTTGTATCTTGCATTTACACAAGATTAATTCACGTTTTCTTGGATTAATGCATGAGCATGTACATGTTCATGCGAATTATGTATATTGCATGAGTTTTGTTTTCCATTGCATGTTTCTTGTTTTGTTTAATTGGTATCAGATTTTTGAAATCGGTTCAAGAAGGCGAATTCTTGAGGTACTCAGGAAAGGGGTATGTTAAAGTATTAAAAAAAATGAATTTATTCATTTTATCCCATTCATTGTCATCTGCAATGTCAATGAACACTTGATATTATTCATTTTTACAAGGAAAATAGTTATATAACCATATATGTGAAATACATACATTACCTCTCAAAACCTGTGTTTCTCCATTTGTTTAAAGTATCTCCCCTTCTAATTGATATTCATCACAATCACCAAACCACATGAGTGGAATACCTATATGTAGTTTTTTAGGAACTTAAACATAAAAGAAAAGGATTCGTTAACAATGTACCCTTCAACCATGCACCCTTCAAGATGTGTATATTTCCTTACAAAACCCTTAAGTGTTTTCATGTATGTCTCTAGGAACAACATCCATCTAAAACTCACCATACCAATTAATTGAATGTTTTCAACCAAATGCACCAAAATATGGACCGGAGTGTCCATAAAACTAATAGGTTACTCTTTTTGAAAAATACAGACAATTCCACTATTTCAATATGCCATCTAGGGATGCTCATGACATGTATCTCTTTTGATTGATCCACCTAAATTCAAGACAAACCCAATTACTATTTAGTAATTTCATATAAAAAAAATCCATAATACTACTTGATAGTATGACGTATATACTCTACGAGGATAATTTTATGGTCTAGATAGAAAATATGAGAAAACAACCTTAAAAATGCAGATAATGTTCCAATGGAATGACATAAATCTTGTGTGAGACTAACCATGTATAGATACCAAATAGATATGTTGTACATATACATCTTAAAAACGATTAGAATATGGTAATAATATTACAAGGGATTAATTAAGAATTCTAGACTAATTTATATCAAAACCACATTAGTAATGTGTACCTTTAACAAATTATCATGATCATGTGCCTTGAGACCTATCAATTGATCATCAATAGTGAAATTTTTTTCAATAAATAACTATATCCTATTAGTGTTCCCATTGTACAAATTACATCCTTCATAAGCTCTACATCATCCTTAGAAAATATCCATGGTGTAACAGGATAATATTTTTTTCCACATTAGTTGTTTATGTTTCTCGTAGATGGCAAAATATATTATAGATGCATTCATATCTTTCTCAGACATGGAATAAATATGTTTCTAAAGAGAATCTAACATATTCTTTAATGTGTGCAATGGATATAATAAACGTGTTACTTTAATTTATTTCTAATAAGTGAGATTGTATAATTTGGAATCCATGTGACAAGCAATAAAAATCAACTCCAAAAAAAATGTCAATTACAATTGTACCATTCGCCATGGTTCATAAATCTATGAACCATCACTTCTTTTATGCATGAACCATGTCATAGCCACCACTCATGCCCATTCTATAAGGTACAGCCAATGCACCATAACTTGCATTGTATCCACATGGTCGTAATAAATCACACCCAATTTCTCCTTTGCTCCATGTTTTCCAAGTGAAAAACCTGCATAACTTCCTCAAAGAGGACTTCAAATTCACTATAGATATTTTTTGTTTTCATATACAAAACCTTGAATCACCCCTTAAAATGAAGAGAACCCCAGGATGGCTCCATTTCCCATTTTCCCCATTTCTTTGCCCTTCAAGTGCTTCTAGACCTTGATCTGTGGTCCTAATGTGTGCTCAAAGTAGGACTAAGATTGATATATGATGTCATCTAGTGAAAAGGAAATGTCACTTCGTTGAAGAGAATGAAGCACCATATTCCTTCTACCCCTATTTTGGCACCGAATTGAAACCATCCCTGCTCAATTTGACCACTTCACAATGCAATCCATGTTAAGAACCCAATACTTACATACAGAAACAACACAAAGATTCAGAGAACAATATAGAAGAACAATATGGAAAACCACCACTTTATTATAGAAACACTTGAGGTAGGGAAACACCATACAATGGATCCTATTATGGAAGGGATCCTCTCCTGTTCACTTGCCTCTTTGAGGGGGCATCCTCCTATTGAGCTACAACTCACAATACAATATTTCTCTTCATGTCTCATTACATTGCTTGAACCCCTTTATATAGTGCTACCATCACCTAAGAACATTCTAGAGGAGGAATCTTCTAGAAGTAGAACCTTCT